>JAODAL010084902.1:0-10770 GCA_025379985.1 Phyllomedusa bahiana
GAAAATAGATTTGCACATATAGTGGGGGGTGGACTTTTTGCCTCGTCAAAAAATAAAAGTAGAAGGCTGCATCCCTCTGCTGTAGTCTTCCCCCCCTTTAGTAAAGATGTCACAAGGGGAAAAAGCAAGAAGTATTTTTTGTCAAGTTCTCACTTAATGAATTTTCTACATTTTCCCTGCTAAAGAACATATACTGTAAAAGGGGAAAAAAACCCCGGAAGCGCCTAGTGGAACATGAGTTACACTTTGCCCCCATTGGCAAAATACACGGGCTAACAGAATACTAGGGTCTAAGATCTCATCTACAACCCCCCTGTTCAAGAAAAACGCAGCTACTGAAAAAAAATTTGAAACATTTTGAACAAGTGCCCTTGACTACCTTTCTGCCCATAAAACATTCAAGGTCCATTATTGAACCAAAAAAGAAATTACCAATATTGAACAACAGTTGTCCCTACTTTATCCTCTGAAGAATTAAATCTCTTAAAAAAAGATTAAAACCCATCCACGAAAACCCCAAACTACTGGAAAACAGAAAAACCACAAAAATTTTTTTAGAGTTTACCCAAAGGGACTACTTGAAAAAAAGGGTATATCAGGGCAATCCCAACAATTTAATAATTACATCTCAAGAGTCAAGGGGACAGAGCAAGTCTGGCAGAGCTCCTTTTTTACCAAAACCAAAAAAGTCTACAGGGGTCAAGACCACTAGGCGGGCGGGGACGGTTTTCCCCCCCCCAATTTTCAGTGGGGAGACAACCCGGCGCAAGTGAGAAACCCAAAAATGTGACTAAAAACCTTTTAAAAATACTCTTTAGGGTGTTGTTACCGTCTGAATCAAAAGTGCTACAAAAAGGTTTGTTTTTCTGCCCTACCCCCTTCACTTAACACATTTCAATCCAACAAAAATTCATATTTTTTAGGTCTCTAAAATCAAACCCCAATTTCCCCGATTCTACCATGACTCCATAACACAGAAAAAAAATCGAATGTCAATCCTCATTTAGGCTCATAAGAGGGTTCATATTGTTCCCCTAGGACACATCCCCGATCGAGAATATATCTCGATAGTAGAAGAGGGTAGAAAATTTCCTTAAATGCTTCCACAAAAAATCAAAACATACTAACCTTACCCTGTAAAAATTTAAGCCTTAAGTCATTAAAAAATGAAAAAAAACATTTTCATAAAACCCCTGCAGATAAGGGGGCGGTGTTTTTTTGTGATGAATCTATCAACTATATTCTGAAGTATGAGGCAATTTTCAGAACCTTAATATGTCCTCTTACTGGGGGATCCCATATTTTAATCAAATCCAAATCCAAGTGGTACTTAATCAATTCTTGTAAAAGGTTTTATGATAAATCCACCTTTCTTTTCTACAAAGAAACCCTATCCCCCGGTGTTTTTTAAATCTTACAAAGTACATAAGGGTTTAGATAAAACCGGTTAGCCTATGTGCTTGACCGCTCTACTTTTTTCCTTTGCACAATATTTTAAAAAAATCTTTACTCCATAGTTCGAACCACCTCATCTTACTACTGACACAAGTCATTTTTTTGTCTTTTCAAAATCCTTTGGGTAAAATTCCCCCAGAAAACCACTCTTGGGATCTTTCGACGGTGCATCTGAAAGCGATCGAACACTTAAGGGTATTAAAGCATACAGCTCTTTTGAATAGGTCTGATTTCACTGACGAGAACGTTCCTTTTTTGTTTGATTTACTAACTGTCATTTTTAAATTTGAAAGCTTTTTCTTTTGGTGTTACTTCATGCTCAAATAAAAGGTCTGCAATGGGGTCAAAAGGCCCCACCTTGCTAAGCATACATGTCACATTTTGGGGATACTTTATTACATAATGGCTATTTGACAACAGTTAAATCTAAAAGTATATAATGATTTTTTTCGCATCGGGGGTAGGGGCCCAACCACCTATTAAATTTACCCCTGGCCAATTCCTTTTGGCCGAGCACAATTCACGTACAATTGATTCCCAAAAATCAGTTTTTTGACACTTTGGTCATCAAAAATGAGGATAATACCTAACTACTGATTTGTTTTTTAAAAAACCATGGCAGGAAAAATTTAAACTTATTACAAAAGCTGCCCCCTACACACATTAAGAAATCCTTGCCCAAAATCTAAACTGATGGGGGTTCAAAGGAAATGTCTAGATTCTTAATTTGGGGATGCCCGACAGCGGGAGTACGGGAAAAATTCCGGGGAATCAGGTTTTTCCCCCCCCAAATCTGTCTTGAATCCCGGACCTTTTGGCAATGTTAATTCTAGGGAGTCCACCTCCATCGTCTCTATTCATCAACCCCTCTCCTAAATTGACAGAATTTTCAAATTTTTCAAAAAAAACATTGGTACATATTAAAGATCCCTACCCCATATACCAGTCTTTCACAGCCCTTCCCCCCTTAAGGCCCCAGCCTTTTTTTGGCCTTTGACCCACCCCTATTTTTGAAATCTGACATGTGTCCTTTTTATGTGGAAAAATTTTTGACACTTTTACCATCCATTGATTCAGAGATTGTTTTCTGTGCACATTGGCTTTAATTTAAGTAAGAAATTTTTATCCAAAAAACCCTTGTTTTTTTGGGAAAAAATAAAATTTTCATGAAAATTTTGGAAAAAATTTGCGATTTTGAAAGTTGCAAAATTTTTTTTTTGCGTGCAAGACGATAATTTTCCCCCAAAAAATAGTTTATAACTAGCATTACCATATGTCCACTATGGGTTTGGCTCATTTTTTAAAATGTCTTTTTTTTTTTTTTTACAAAATTTAAAAGGGCTTAGGAAAATTTTTTGTAGTAATTTTCTCACAATTTCAGAAAATTTCCCAATAACATTTTTTTTGGGAACTCCAGTTCTGCGGGCTTTGAGGGCCTGTGTTAGATACCCCCATAAATTTTGCCATCTAAGAAACTAGACCCTTAACGATTACAACAATATTTAGGAAGTTTGGTAACCCTTTTAGTTTTTCAAAAAATTAAAGCAAAGGGAGGTGAAATTTCAAAATTTCCCTTTTTTTGAGATTTTAATTTTATCCATATTCACTGGAATAGGTAAATTGACTAGGTAAAGCAACTTAATACAATTCCCCCCGGTTGCCGTTTTTTTGAGATTCCCTAGTGGCCGTAGTGCAGTATTTGGCTAACCATAAGCCCCAGAAAGGAGGACACCTACCGGGCTTGAGGTTCCTTTTCTACGATTTTATTTTGGGCCATTTCAGGTTTTGGGGGCCCCTAAGGTGTAAAATTAATAAAAACACCCCAAATAGACCCATATTGGAAATAAAAACCCCTTTTAAGGGGAAAATATCCGGGGTTCATTGAGGATATAGACCCCACATGTGATTCACAAATTTTTTTTTTAGCATAAGGCGTGAAAAGTAAAAAAAAATTTTTTTCCAATAATCGCAATTTAGTTAAAAAATTTTTCACATATACAAGGTCCTGGAAAAAAAAACCTAAAACTTTTTTAAGCAATTTCTTCCAATTCGGCAATACCCTACTGTGGTGTAAAAACCTGTTGGGGCTGGCGGGCGTATAAGGGGGGGAGGGTATTTGGTTTGGAACGCAGATTTTTGGTGGGGGCCCTGTCCATTTGCAAAGCCCCCAAAGTAGCAGAACAGGTGAAACATTCCAGAAGTCGCCCATTTTGGTTCAAAAACCCCCCAGGGGTCCCATCTAGGGGTGTACTGTGCATTTTGGGGGCACAGGTTTCCATATTTTTTTTTAGCATTGGGCAAGAAAATGGGGGGAAAAACCAGTTCAATCATTGTTTTTTAGTTTAATTTTACAGCATTCCCGTGCAGTGAAAAAGATGTGATAACTTTACTATGGGGGGCAGACATTAAATGATATAGTTTTTATAGTTTTTTCTGTTTTTTTCTTTTACACGTAGAAATCGTTATAAAAAAAGGTTTTTTGTTGTCCCATTCTGACAGCCATAACTTTTTTATTTTGTGTGTCGGTGGTATGGTTGTTTTTTTTTTCAGGTGAGTGAAGTTTTTATTGGTAATTATGGGTGCAATGTGCTATGTTACTTTTTATTAAGGTTTTTGTGAGAGTTTTGAACAAATACGCAATCTTGGGGAGTGTTTTTTTATTTTTTTTTTTTATAGCGGTCACTGTCGGGAATATTACTGGTAGTTTACTCAGCCGGTATATGATTACACCCAACCCAATTTGTATATTTTTTTTTTTTTTATGCTTTTATACAAAAAAACACTTTTATTCAAACAGGAAAAATGTTTTTGCATCACCATAGTTTGAGAGCCATAACTTTTAAATTTTTCTTTCTTGGAGTGTGTAGGAAATTGTTTTTTGCAGGGGGAGTTGACGTTTTTATTGTATCTTTTTGGGGGGGGACAAAAGGGTTTTTTATTGCTTTTAAAAACCCTTTTTTGGAGGCCAGGGGAAGAAAATATGCAATCCTAGTAGTGTTTTTTTATTTATTTTTTTTTAAAGGGCTTTTACCGGAGTAACCCTGTAAGTTAGCTTTACTCTTTGGGTCGCTCGATTTGGCGATACCCTTTTATATTTTTTTTTTGTTGAACCTTTAAAAAAAAAAAAAAGTGTTTTTTAGTGTGTAAAACAAAATTTATCATGCTATTCTGGGCTATCCATTTTTTATTTTTTCCCTATACAGAGCTGTATAGAGACTTTTTTTTTGCTGGATGAAATAACTTTTAATTTGGGAAAAAACTTTTGGGGTTTATGGAGTTTTTTTATCCTTTTTTTTTCCCTTTTATGTGCTCGGATGAACAATAATCTTAATTCTGTGATTTTTTTTGGGGTTTTTTTTTCGCCGTTCACCGTAAGGGTTTTTAAAAAAGAACAGATTTAAGGGAGGTCATTTTTCGCACGGGCGATAAAACCCAAAAAGGGTACTTTATTTCTTTTTGATCTTTTTTGGGCGATGGCGTTTTTTTAAAGGGGAAAGGGCGGTGTAGTATTTTTATTTTATTTTTGGTTTTTTTGTTTTTTACTTTTTTTCACTTTTTTTTACTTTTTTTCACTTTTTAATTTTTTTTTACTTTTCCCCATAGGGGTTGAATGAGAGATCTTTAGATCTCTCATTCAATAGGGAAATGCTAGCTTGTTGCTTTACTGGTTCCTATTACAACTGTCAGTCCGGGGCCGGTTTGCCCAAAAGGCCGGGGGGGGTGTGACGTCACAGACAACCCCAAAGGGTTTTTCGCCTTTCGTGGTGTTGTAAGGAGGCAGGGGGCCCCACGGATCGCCCCATCCGTGCGTGCTGCCGCGACAAGACGGGGAGGACGATCTCCCCCTGCGTCTCTCTTGTTATTGGACCGGATTGTCGCGTAATTACGGGGTTATCCCCCCCCCCCCCCCCGGACGATCCCCGGGGGGGGGGCCCCTTTGGTGCGGGTGGCAGCTGTAATATACAGGACCCCGCGCCCATCGCGCGAACTTCTTTGCTTCGCGCGATCCTCAGGACTATCAATTTCTCCAGGGCGTTTCCCCCAAAAAAACCGGACGATGGAAAAGCCCAAAGGCATTTAAGGGGTTTTAAAATCTGTTCTAAAAAAACCCACCAATACAAAGACACCTTTTAATTAGAGCCATATTGGCCCCAAACAAAAAAGAAAATTACGGGAACCCTATTTTTCCCCAGACTCGGACTTTCCGTGTCTTCATTTCTGTCATTGTTCCAACGTCAAAAAGGGTAGTGTCATCAGACACCCGAACAGGGACGAAAATTTAAAATCGGTGGTCCCCTTTACCGTGTACTCCTTTTTGTGTATGCAAAAAATGCCATGTGGTTTATATATGTGGGAGAAACAGCACAATGTATGAAAATCGGCTGGGGCCCGCCCTTAAATCTACTTCGCTGTAAAAAGACCTGGGTCCCCCCTCCCCTCCCCTTTTTTAGGAAGCATCCACAAAAATCGCCCAAATTTAAATACCAAATTTTGGAACAGAAAAAAAGGGAGGAACCAAAGCAGTTTAAGGAAAGTGAGCAAAAGGATACATAAAAAAGATACTTTACATCTAAAGGCTAAATAGGGTGTGTTTCCTTTTCTCATAATTTGTTACTAATTCTCTTTTTTTCTTTTCGTTTTTCAGCAATGCAAGGGGCAGGAAAAAATGAAAACAGGGTGAGATAATATGTGTTTCCATGTTTCTTTTCTTTCTTCCCTCTCCTTCTTTCCTTCTCCCTCCTGTTCTTTTTCCCCGTTTAAAATTTTTCTTTTTTTTTTTGTTTCCTAATTTTTTCCCCCCCATTTCCCCCTTTTTTTAGGATAGTTTTATCTTTTAAACTTTTCCATTAAAATCCCCCCTTCATATTTTATTTATTTCTACATTTCATCTCAATCCCAAACCTCTTTTCCCCATTTTTATCTTTTTTTCTTTTCTTCCCCCCTTTTTTCCCATTACCCCCTATTTTTCCCCATTCATCTTTTTCCCCATAAAACCCTTGGAAAAATAATTAAATTCATTTCCTCTTTTCCCTCTTTTTCTCCTTTTTTTTTTCCCCCCTTAGTTTCCCTTTATTTCTCTGTAATTTTTTCCCGTACAAACTTCCCCCCCTTTTTCCCCTTTTAAAAAATTTAATTCCCCAGTTCTTAAAAGTTCCCCAAAAACAAAAATTTTTTTCCCCTTCAAAAAGCCCCCATAAGCTTTTTTCCCAAAAAGGGTTTTTTCCCGTTTCCCCTGTGGGAACTAATCTGCGCAAAGGGCCATTGCCCCCACTCTCTTCTCCCCCCTCAAAACCTCCTTTTTCTGCGGATGCGCCGCCCCCCACCACAGCGCTCTGCATTGTATTCCGGGGTTTGGGGGGGCCCCCGTTCGGGGTGGGCGGGGGGTGCCGGGCCCTCCCCCTTTTTTTACCTTGCTCTCATCTGGGAAAATCTTTCAAACTTTCCCTTTCTCCCGGGGGGCCCTTTGGCCCCTTTTTTTCCCTTTCCCCCATATGATCTTCCAATGGGTTAAACTCTCCTTTTCCTTTCAGGGATTTCTAAAGGGCGCAATAGGGTTCTTATAATTGTATGTTTTAGCTACCAAAGGGTTAAAACCATCAGTACCTTAGTTTTGTCCCGACTAATTTTTTTTTTTGAAATTTTTAAAATTGTATTAGGGCACCTTTCAGTACCTTTTTTCTTTGGGTAATTTTTATGGTATTTTCCGACCCCTTTAAGGCCCTACCCATATTCTGTGCCTGCCTTATTTCACTGTTTTTAAAAGTAATTTGCCCTTATACCATTTGACCCTTTTGGCTGGAAAGAAATTTTTTAAACCCTTTAAAAAAAAATTTTATATGAACACATTTAAATGTTATGCCCTGGGCCCTTTATGTATATTTTTGTATATATTTGGTAGAAAACTAGTTGAACCATGTAAAGGGTTTGTACTTGTTTTCTGTATGTTTTTTGTATTTGTTTCCAAACCCCTCTTATTTTATGTTATTTAAAATTTTATGACGTTTTTTTAAAAAAAGGCATACGGGGCCCCAAACGTCTTTCACTTTACCTGTATATAACTTCCCCGGAGCGTGTTTAAAAAAAATTTGAAAAAACCTTTGCTCTAAGTTTGTGAAATGTCTTTTTTCTATTGCTTTTCTGATTACTGAAAACATCCAAGAAATTATTAACACCGGGGAGTGCCCGCCATTTTTGTCTTTACAATGGTAAAAAAAATCACAAATTTATTCTGTCAAATTTCCCCTGTCAAAACCAAATTTTAAAAAACTTTGCCCACATTTGGCCCCTTTTTGGTTTTTTGACCAAGCAAGATAAAACAAAAAAAATGTGTAAAACGGGTAAATTTCAAGACTTTTAAATTACAAATTTGGAATAAAACAAAACCTTCTTCTGACGAGTGCAAAAAACCCCCCCCCATAAATGTTATAATCAGGCAGTACATATCATAATGTTATACCCATTAAAAAAAAAGTTTTCTAACCTTTTATATCAAAATAGAATTTTTCAGGTTCTCCCTTTTCCCCATTTGTGTAATAATTTTTTCAAAAATTTCAAAATTTATCAGCTTTAAACCCCTTTTCAGAAAATCCCCAAAATCTTACCCTTTTTTTTCTGCAAAGGGCGAAAGCAAAAAAAAAAATGTCAATTTTTTAAACCACAAGATATAAAAATATTTCCTCCCCAGATTTTTTTAAAAAAACCCCCTTTAAATTTTTTTCTATATCTTTAAATTCCTACTCCCCCGGCTTTTTTATTTGTTTTCAAATAGTTATTCACATCCTCATTCTCACATTTGCCCCTGTCAATCAATGCTGTTATTCACTTCCCTGTACGCTTTACACCAGTCTCTGTGTAATTCAACTGTATGTATATTCTTCATTTTTTAATATTAACCCTAAATATATTTTATATTTTCACTTCTGAAGATGCAAAGGCCTTTTTCTTATAGAGACAGATTTAACATCAAAACAGATTTTTTTTTTTAAAAAAAAAATTTTTGTTTATTAAGAAAATGCGGGAAAAAAACATCAGATACAAAGGAAAAGGATTAAAAAAAAGGATCAGATATATATTTCGTTATTCAATTATATCCTCCTTAAAGTTACATCACAGTAGGGACAATAAGCCTTTAAAAAATTAAACTTTCTTACATAAAATTGTATTAATGACAAGAGAAAGTGACTGAAATAACAATCAGCCTTAAAGTAAAACACCATTCTAAACCAAGAACTTAGTGTGTCGTGTATCCGCATTTTCCCTGTGGGGGCAAAAGTACCATATAGGAGGTCCCTGTAAGCTAAGGTCGCAAAGTCTTCTGGAGGTATAGTGGGGAGCAGGCGCGCGACCCGGGCCCCAATAGATCTCTACTGGGTATCTCAGTGATATAAGGAAAGGCAAGGGTAGAGTGGAGTCAATCCCGTCCCTGCCAAACCCTAGAAAATTTATCTGGGCACCCTGATGTAGGTAATAAAAATTTTTTTTAAAAAGGGGGGGTGCATTTCAGATTTTATCAATCTGCAGGTCGGGAGTATAAGAAGACAACCAATGTCGAGCTTACAGTTTTCCCGGCAAAAAAAAAAAGTTTTAGTGAGACATGTACGGGCACCGGGGGGGCGGGTTTTTCCTCCGGGTCTAAAAATAATTGACAGACTTTTGGGGGCATCCCGGTACGGGCAGCCCATTTTACATTAAAAAACCCAAGGATTTGCTGCCAAAAGCCCTTGGGTCTTAGGAAAACCCACAATAAGTGGGAAAAAGGTCCCGGAACAGAAAGGCATTTTGGACAGGACAAGAATCTTGGTCGAAATTTTTGCAAACGTGTGGTGGGAAATATGCCGGGGAAAATAATTGGGTTTTCTTTCCCTTTTTTTGGGGACATATTTTGGGGGTCTCCAAGGCTACAGCCCATTGTCATCCGTTATGGGGCCCCATCCCCCCTTCCCAAGGCTCTTCTTTCCCCCAGAAGGGGTCACCCAACTTTCTTTTTAATGAAATGCATAAAAGATGTTATAGGCCTCTTGGGGGGATACAGAAAAGGGGGACAGGAAAATCTTAAAAAAAAGTGGATTTTCGAAAATTGGGTATGTAGGGCGTGTTTAGCTGAAGATAATGAAAAAAATGGGTATTTGGGGGACCTAATTGCTAGTAGATCCGGAATGACTTAAGCATCGAATTTTCATAAAATTTTGGGGATTGTATATACCCCTTTCCCCTTCCAATAGGCTCCCCAGTGTAAAGCCCCTGCAATTTTTATTGTTCCACGGGGTGCTATGCGCTCCCCTGATTGATAAAAATTCTTTCACCCGCTTCCATATTTAAAAGACATTGCTTGAGAATTGGAGGGAACCTGTAACAGGGGAAAGGGGTCTAAGAGGTGCCAAAAAAGAAAAAATGAAGGGGTGTACGTAAACGGTTTCCAAGGTTTTAAAATTTATGCCCCAAAAACCCTTAGGAGATCCATTTCCCCCATCTAACATGGGGGAGAGCTGGGGCCCCCCATAATAATCCCCCGGGTCGGGAAAGGAAACCCCCCCCCTGCCCCCATGGGTGCGTGGAATGAAAGGGGAGAGGGGGGCCCTTTTACCGTTATTCCAGAAAAAAAGGAAACAGAAGGAATTTAAACCCCAAAATACAGAGGAATTAGTAGATTGGAACGAATAAAAAACATTTCAGGGTTTTAGGGGGTAAAATCATCTTAAAAAAAACTAAACCAGCCATTAAATGACAGAGGTAACCTACTTTCCCACCCTGGGCCCCGTTGCGAAGGTAGACAGGGCGGGGAATATTGAATCATAAAATTCCATTAGGGAACTAGATATATGACTCCCGATAGGTAATCTGAGAGACCACCGCAGCGGCAGAGCCAGGGTTTCTTGGGGGGGTGGGGCAAAAGAGTATAAAGGCATTAAATGGGACTTTACAACATTAACCTGTAGCCCGGAGGACTGGCCAAATGTGTCGACAACTTCTAAGGCCCTGGGAAGTGAGCCTCCCCCATGCCAAGTATAGAAGGCTCATCTGCGTATAGGTATTTTCTCTGCAAAGAACCCCTCTCAAACCCAATTATATTTGGCCCGCCGTATACGAGCGGCCCCAAAAGGTCAATGGCCAAGCGAACAGAAGAGGCGCGAGGGCACCCCTGCTGGTACCCCTACGCAGGGATAATGATTTTGATTTGAGGCCGTTTCCTCTAACTTTTTCAACTGGCTATAATTTAAAAATTTGAAAACCCGGAAAAAAAAGGTGGACCAACCCAAATCCAAAGGACAGCCAAATAGTTCCATTCCCGAATCAAAAGGGTTTGTTGTGTCAGGG
>JAODAL010084903.1:0-10769 GCA_025379985.1 Phyllomedusa bahiana
AATGAGGCCATATAAATGCTTGGAAAAGTAGTAAATTATTTTTCCCCTTTGGGTACATCCCTTTTTAACCCTTTTGCCAAGCCAGTTTTGACCTTTCTGACAGAGCCCCATTTTTTAAATCTGACATGTGTCACTTTATGTGAGTATAACTTTTTGACACTTTTACCTAACCATGTGATTCAGAGACTGCTTTATTGTGACACACTGTGCTTTAAGTTGGTAAGAAATTTTGGTCCGAATAGACCTTGTTTATTTGTGAAAAATATCAAAGCATTGTGAAAATTTAGAAAAATTTACCATTTTCAAACTTCAAAAATTTCTGCGTGTAAGACAGATAGTTATTAAACTCAAAATGTTGCGGTCTGGCGTGTGAGGGCTCCCACTCTATGGCGCTTGTCGTGTGAGATATATCAATTGTGCTGTTTAGCTCATATGGAAATGCTTTACTATCACAAATATGTGAACTGCGGACACATCACAGTTGTTTTGATTCAAGTCATGTTACAAGTATTTTACAACAATGTATGAAGTTTAAAAGTACATTAAATTGAAAAAAGTACTACATTGGAGTGTTGAAAAGATCTGTACAGCCTATATGTGGATTTATGGTATAACTTGCATCTACCATATGTCTACTGTAGGTTGACATAATTTTTTAAATGTCTCATTTTTTTTTTTTTACGACATTAGGGGGCTTCGAAATTTAGTAGTAATTTTGACATTTTCAAGAAATTTGCAATATACATTTTTTTAGGGACCGGTCCAGTTCTGACACGACTTTTATTGGCCTGTATGCTAGATACCTCCATAAATGACAAAAACTACACCCCTTAAAGTATTCAAAAAGGCATTTATGTTGTTCTATTCTGACAGCCATAACTTTTTTATTTTTCTGTGTACAGAGCTGATTATAGGCATGTTTTTTTGCGGGATGAGTTGATGTTTGTATTGGTTACATTATGGGGTGCATATGACGCTTTGATCACTTTTATTAAGGTTTTTGTGAGGCAATTTGATCAAAAAATAACAATCCTAGCAGTTTTTTTTTTGTTTTTTTTTTACAGCATTCACCATGCGGTATAACTGACATCCTAGCTTTACTCAGCAGATCGATACGATTACAGCGATACCCAATTTATATATTTTTTTTATGTTTTAAGCTTTTACTCAATAAAAAGTTTTATTCAAAAAGGAAAACTTTTTTGCGCCGCTATAGTCTGAGAGCCATAACTTTTTTATTCTTCTGTGTATGGAGCTGTATAGCAGCTTGCTTTTTGCGAGATGAGTTGACGTTTTCATTGGTATCATTTTAGGGGGGACAAGGTTTTTGATCACTTTTAAATCTGTTTTTGGAAGGCAGGGTGAAGAAAATACTGCAATCCTGGTAGTGTTTTTTGTTTTTACTTTTAACAACACTAATCATGCAGTATCCGTGACGAGTTATTTTTACTCCCTGGGTCGAGTCTATTATGGCAATAACCATTTTATATAGTTTTATATGTGAAAGCACTTTTTTTTCAAAAAAGTGTTTAATTGTATAAAACATTATTTATGCATCGCTGTCTTCTGATGGACATAACTTTTTTACTTTTCCGTATGCAGAGCTGTGTAATTGGTTTTTTTTGCAGGATGAACTAACGTTTTAATTCGCACCACTTTGGTGTTTATATGAGTTTTTGATTGCTTTTTATGCCATGTTATGTGCTGCAGGATGAACAAAAATCACAATTCTGTGACTGTTTTTTTACGGCGTTCACCATACGATCTTTTTTGCAGTAATTGGTGTTTGTAAAGGCGAAAAGAGCGGTGTACGTGTTTCTTATTTTATTTTTCGTGTTTGGGTTTGACTTTTTTTTAACTTTTTTTTATTTCACATTTCTTTTACTTTTCCCCATAGGGGATTTGTAACAGTGATCTTCAAATCGCTGTTACAAGGCAAACCAGTATAGAGCAGAACCGCTCTATACTGGTCTCCATGGCGACTGTCAATCACCATGCCCACAATGCATTGCGGGCATGGTGACGCCACCAGACAGCCCGGATGCTTTAGCAAAGCATCCAGGCTGTCGGGTGAATGGACCAGTAGTGGCACAGAGCGCCATTACTGCGCCGCTCGCAGGATCACTCCTCCTGCATGCAATTTCATTATTGCGACCATGATAAGTTGCGATAATGAAGGGTTAATGACCCGTGGCCGAAGCTCACTCCAGCCGTGGGTGATGCGGCATGAGGCCACTGGTTTCATATCATGATCGTGCGGGGCTCGCTTGTAAGCCCGCACAATCGCCAGGACGTCCAACTTCCCGCTCGTGCGTATGGGTACATCCCATGTCGGGAAGGGATTAATACATCACAATATCTTAGATGCAGCAGATTGATGCTGCATACTCTTATGCAGTCTATGAGCGACATGTACATATAACCTTCTCTACAAGTGATTTTCTCCAGTTTCATTACCTCTAGGACATATGATTTCTGCAGATAAACTGTGTCCTGTTGCATAATTTTAGATTTATCCACATTTAACTTCATCCGCCAGGTACAGTATCTACATTTTTGTAAATATTGTGTTTTATCTTTTCCTGGGACAACATTGAATGTATGATACTTTGACACAATGTAAAGTAGTCAGTGTAAAGCTTGTATAACAGTGTAAATTTGGTGTGCCTTCAAAATTACCCAACACACGGTCATCAATGTATAAACCGCTGACATCAAAAGTGAGCACCCCCCGAAGTGAAACTGGACAAAGTGTCCCAAAGTGTTAATATTTTGTGTGGCCACCATTATTTTCTGCCTTAACTCTCTTGGGCATGAAGTTCAATAGAATTTCACAGGTTGCCACTGGAATCCTCCTCCACTCCTCCATGATGATATCACAGAGCTGGTGGATGTTAGAGACATTGCGCTCCTTCACCATCTATTTGATGATGCCCCACATATGCTCAATAGGGTTTAGATCTGGAGATTTGCTTGACCCGTACAGCTCCTTTACTCTTATTTTCTCTAGCAAGGCAGTAGTTATCTTGGAGGTGTGTTTTTGGTTGTTATCATGTTGGAACACTGCCCTGCAGCCCAGTTTCTCAAGGAAGGAGATCATGCTCTGCTTCAGTATATCACACAGCACATGTTGGAATTCATGACTCCCTCAATGAACTCATGCAGCCCCAAACCATGACACTCCCACTACCATGCTTGGCTGTAGGCAAGACACACTTCTCTTTGTACTCCTCACATGGTTTTCGCCACACACACTTGACATCATCTGAACCAAATAAGTTTATCTTGGTCTCATCAGACAACAGGACATAGTTCCAGCAATCCATGTCCTTAGTCTATTTGTCTTCACCAACGTTTGCAGGCTTTCTTTGCATCATCTTTTGAAAAGGCGTTTCTGGGTGAAAACCATGCAGACCAATTTTTTCAGTATGCACATATGGCTAAGAATGAAACTGACCCCTCCACCCTTTAACCTCGCAAAAGCAGGGGGCACTTAACATTTATTTTGAAAAGACACTCTTGGATCTGTTTTGTAAGCAGTGCACTAAACCCTTATTGGTGACCATGGCAAAGCCTGTTCTGAGGGAACTTTTTTTGTTAAAATGCTCAGTGGTCTTGGACCCCGTGCGCAGCTCAGTTTAAAGGGGTTTTGGCAATCTTCTTATAGCCAGGACCATTTTTGTAAAGCAAAATTCTTTTTTTTCAGTTTTCCTCAGAGATTCTTCCCAGAAGGTGCAATGTTAAAAATTCCGTGACCAATAAGAAGTTGAGAGCAATAACGCAAAATTTTAAAAAACACCTGCCCCCATTCACCCCTGAGACGTAAAACGAAAAAATACTTAACCCCTTTTGAGGAAATTAAAAATTTGGGGGGCCCAAAATTTGTTCATTTTAATTAAGGGTGACTAGCTTTTGTTGACACGGTTTGACATTGAGACGGTTTTTGAGTTATTTTGAGAAAGCAAAAAGGGTTAAATGATGGGGTGAGAGACAAGTTTTTAAATAGTGTGTTAGGGGTTAAGAGTTAAAATTAAAAAATTTACTTTTAGTGTTTAACAGATAGAGAATGAGATTTTAAGTTTGCTAGGAAAAATAGTAAAAAAAGTGATCAAAATCCTCTTTTTCTCTTGCGAGTTTCCCCAATTTTTTTGGGAGATTTGTCGAGTTATTTTGAGGGAATCAAATGGTCACGGTTATACAATCTGTACACTGACTACTGGTGTTGATCGAACCATTTGAGAAAAGTTAAGATCGAGTCGATCTTTACGACTTTTTTTATCTCGATCCGATATTATTCGGGTTTGGGTTTATAAAATCGAGATTGGACGTGCATTCGACGTGCATTTAACTTTCACTTTGCTCTTTTCCATTTTGGCGGGGGCCAACCAATCATTGGAGCGCATAGGGGGAGTCAAAAATGCACAGCTTCTGTGTACCAGGTTTTTGGCATAAAAACGCTTTCACCAAAAAACCCTCCAAAGCCCCAAAAACCTCAGTGTTGGCCTTGGAAATGTTGCCTTTCCACCTGGTGCACGATGGGTTGCCCCATCAGGCCCCGGCATGCCCCCAAAACAAAGCGAGCAGGCAATTCTTTTCCCAAAAACCCGTCCCTGCCCGGCCCCACGTTTTCAAAAAAAATCTCCAGGGGTTTGGTGCATATGTGCCCAAAAAGTCCATCTCACTACAGACCATTGATTTGTAAGCACGGTCAAGGGCGTTACATCCACTGACGCTAACTGGGTGATTTGGGGGTTGGATACATTTCCTCTGGGATGGGTCTCAAGGACACTCTTACACATGTGGGAGGTGCAGAGTCCAGACCCCCCAACTCTACTGGTATCCGGCCAAAAGAAACCGGGCCCTTTTTTAAAAATTAATGTGTTTTGGAGACCACAACAACACGGTCAAGGGTTTGGGGACGACTCTGCCCCACTCAAACCGACCAGGGGGTTGGGTGCTAAGATTTTTGCACCAGGAAAGGGTGGTGGTGAAACGGGAAAAATATCCTTGTGCCCTTAAGACGGTGGGGTTACCACACCCCTTGCTACATACGTCCGAACCTGTTTGTGCAGAAATTTCCAAGCACTACCCAGTCTTGTTTCTTCTGAGGAAGGGCCCTTGAGGTCTTAGCTCACACTTTTCAGTTTGCCCCCTGCTTGGGATGACTGGCAGCTTTTGCGCGTGATCTTGGTCTTCTCGTCAACTGTTCCATTTTTGGGAGTGGCAACAGCTGGAATTCCCCCCTCTATTCCCCAGTTTTTGTGGCAGCAAGTAACCCATTATGCAGTATGAAGTTCGCATGGTGGTAAGTGGTGCGGACCTCGGGTTGTTGAGCCATAGATATGGAGGGAGGTGAAGGATCTCTGCACCATTCTTGCCGTTTTTGAAGACCCCCCAAAAAATGGCAGTAGGACGATGGCATTGTCAGCATCCCCTTTTGTGGTCAAAATTTTTTCTGGAAAAGTGTTAGGCATTGCGAGCGGGGCCCCTGGAGTGTGGAGGAGGAGGCGAAAAAGATGGGGACACAGAATTCTCCGGAGAATGCAAAAGGGCCCCGACTTTTTCCAAATTTTTATTGGTATCTTTGGCGGGGGTTTCGGGGTCCAGGCTGGGCGGGGACGGCAATTCACTCATAAGTAGAGTGCATGAAGCTAGCCAGGGCTCTGGTGATGGTAGGATGAGGAAAGGAGGAGGGAGGGGCAGCGGTGGACGCCACCGGCCCGATTACCCTTTAGGGGTAAGAGGTTGGAGAGTTTAAAGAGGAGGAGGAAAAGAGAAGATCTGTTTTTTTGCCCTTGCCCCCGAGGTTTGGGGGAAATCTCGTCAGTATCCACACGTGAGTGTTTGGTGCTACTTTAAATTTTTACTAAACGCTCAAGGCAATCAAAAGAAAGCGATTACTGGGTGGCTACCCTCCTTGATCCACGTTACAAGACAAAAATGAATACTTTCCTTCCACCCATACAAAGTGACAGTAGAATGCAGGAAATTGAGACAGTGCTCATTGACCAACTCGAAACATCTGTTGTGTTCTCTTCACATTCTAATGTCACGGTGGAACAACTTTAGCAATGTGCCAGCAGTAGAATGACAAATAGCTGCAGCAGCAGTTGTTACCACCTCAACAACACCTGCAAGGCAGGGCAGCATTTAGACACACAGAGACCGCCTTAAGAGCATGGTCCCTGAGTACCTGCGGCTCAACCCCAATGTTTTTGGACTTAGTATGGACCCATTCGACTTCTGGGGGTCCAAACTGGATGAATGGCCTGAGTTGGTTCGGCATGCCATAGAAGTTTTATCCTGTCAGGCAGCCAGCGTTATCTCTGAACGAACATTCAGCACAGCTGGCAGGGTGATAACTGACAAACGTATCCATCTTTCCCCCAAGAATGTGGATCATTTGACATTTATCAAAATGTATCAAATGGATCTCTGACGATTTTATTGCCCCAGTTGCCAATGTCACTGACTAGTAAACTGTAGCACGTCTTCTTCACAATGAGAAATACACATTCCATCAGTCATCTATTAACATCAGTCATTAGTAAGTCTGCCATAAGTCATCTATTAACTGTTTCAAGCCCCATACAGCCAAATCAAATGGGGCCCCCACCCATTACTACTTCCTATTTTTTTTAACATATTTGTGGGCCCCTTTTTGATTGGGGCCTGTGACAGGAGTACTGTCCATACTGCCCTATTGGCACCACTGGCGGTAGCAGCTGCTACAGGGCACTGCATCCTGAGGTGTGCTAAAAGCCCCTTCGACACATAAGAAGACACCGGTATTGGAAATGGCACATGGTAACAGGCAGGGGTGCCAATAGAGCAGTACTCCTGTCAGAGAACCTAACCAAAAAGGAGCCCACTGATATGTTAAAAAATAGGAACTAATAATGGGTGGGGGAACCATTTGATTTAGCTGCATGGGGCCCTGAAACATTTAATAAATGACTGGCTACCACTGCACCCCCTATAACTACGGCCCTTCCAGCTGAACCTCCATGTTCCCCGTTGGGATGTTCTTGCTGCCACCACATATATGTATGTTCTTGGGCCCTGGTGCAAAAAGTTATAGGGAGCTTCTGCCAGTTACCAAGTGCCATTTCCAATATGGTGTCTTTTTATGTGTTAAAGGGGCCCCGTAGCAGCTGCTACCGCTGTACCTGCTATGGCTTCGCTGTCCTCATCTTTTCAGTTAGCCATTGAAAATAATTAATTATTTTAGCCTCTCAATTTTTTTCTGTGACTCTAAGTTGTTCCACATATCCAGTTTACAGTTGTGGATGGTAATTCCAGATTCTCCTCACCTGTATAGATATAAAAATTAACCCAAAAATCTTCTCCCATTGACTTTAATGGGGATCGAAGATCGGCTCGATTCGACTGTCGAAACGATTTTTTTTAAAATCAAATATCAATTCGATCTCGATCTTTTTAGGGATCGCTCATCACTACTGATTACTTTACATTGTATCAAAGTGTCATATCTTCAGTGATGTCCCATGAAAACAAATAATAAATATTTACAAAAATGTGAGGAGTGTACTCACTTTTGTGAGATACTGTACATGTTCAAACACTCAGGGCCATGAAAACTGTTTAGCTGTAAGACTTTCTTTGTTGCCCGTAGCAACCAATCAGAACTCCCCTTTTATTTTATATAGTGCTCTGAAAAATTAAAGGGTAGCTCTGATTGGTTGCTATGGATAACAAAGTAAGTCTTAGATCTAGACATTTTTTCATACATTTCCCATTCAGTGTGTCCAAGGCTATCTGCAATTTTTGAACATCTTTTATACATTGCACTATACTACATAGCTTGGTGTTATCTGTAAAGAAAAAAAAAACAGTACAATTTTTCATATTCTTTTCCAACACTGAACATTAAACTACTGATTCTGTAATTTCCAGGCCCGCACACAGCGCCCTTATTAAAAGTAGGAACCACATGGTCACAATGCACCTTACAGTCCCTGCTCTGGACCGTGGATGTTCTCGTATCTGCTCTCACTGGCCCAGCCGTCACTCACCTTTCACCACTCCATTTAATATTTAAAGGACCAGCACTTCACTGACCTCCAATGACTGGCCATTTTCTCCTTTATTAGGTTACTTCCCTCGCTATCTGTGCCAGTTTTTGGTCTTCCACGACTAGCATTTATCTTGTGTTCTTTTTCTTTTGTTTCCTGGTTTTATCCCTTAGCTTATGTTAACAGACTATTCTCTTCCTGTTGCTTGCCCTGACCTCTCTGCCTGTTACCAGGTTACGTCTTTGCCTGCCACCTGCCCTGAACTTATTGCCTGTGATCCAACAATGCCTTTGCCTGCTCCCTGTCTATGCTGTTGGCACGGTTGTCTATCAGCTGTCACCACGAGCGGCCACATCAGGGCTAGCAACCTGGAATTTCCCTGCAGTCAAGCCCTACCTGCCTTGCGGCAGTCTCTGGCAAATGCTGGGGGCTCCTTAGACTCTATTTCCTGGCATTGTTAGAGCCATCTCTCTCTAACAGAGACCCAACGGATCCACCACCTTATTGTGGCACACATCTGCCTTGTGCCAGTGCACTATTTCATCAACTAGAAAATCCCTTAAGGGGATATTCCCACCATACATATTGATGGCATATTAGTAGGATATGCTATCAATGTATGGTATACCTGGTTCCCACCTTCTTGAGATTGAGCCCCTAAACTCTGGTTTTAATGGAGAGGTAGTCGGAACTCCCCCAATGATATCAATGGGAGTTTCAAGTACAGCCAAGTGGGCATTTGTATTGTTAAATGCCTTTTTTGTTCTTTATTGCTCTTTGAACAGCAGGATTAGGGATTGTGAAATTTATTTTAGTCATTTCTACTTGTTACATACATTATGGGAATATTTTTTTGTATAATAACCCAAAGTAGATTTACAACCTGGCATGTGTTTGTTTTTCCTAGTTTAGGTTAACTGTAATTACATTGCAGTCATTGTTACCAAGGTTTTCAGAAATAGCGATAGATCCAACAAGTTCTGCATTGTTTAAAATTACTAGAGCAATTTTCTTCTCTTTGCAATAGAAACAGAGCTATAATTCTAATCAATGTCAGTGTAGTTAAATTCTCCCATTATAACCATTATACCAGCCCTCTCTATTTGTTTATGTAGCTCTCCCTCTGTCCTGTAATGGGTTTTGCGGTCTATAGATTACACAACAATAATTTTGCCATGTTTACCTGCCTTTATATTTCCACCAAAGCTTTCTGCATCCTCACAATCTTCACTGACTATTAACACACACACACACATATATATATCAACACACAGACATACTCCTCCTTTTCTATATGCCTGTTTCTCATGATAAAGTATAAAACCATAAAGAATAACATCCCAGTCATTTGAAGACTCTAGCCATGTTTCAGCAATACCAACTACATTAATATGTTCCTCCAGTAATAAAAGGCCTTAAAGGTGCTCGATTTTGCTTGCTAGAATTCTGGCATTTGTGAACATACACTCTAGGTTCCAATAATTTTTACACATAAATATCAGGAATTAAATTTTGTGGGTACATCTGTCTTCAGTGTTGTTTTGTAATACATGGATCTCTTTATCGACTGTCTTAGTCCTCCTTCCACAGTCCACTAGTCCATTCACCAATATAGCTACTCCTTCTCAATCTGTCTATATTTCTTTGTCCTACCTCCTCATCCCTAGTTTAAACAATCCACCACCCCTGCAACAGTTCTTTAACCCAGCACAGCAGATTCCCTTCTAACTGGATATTTGTATAACTCCTGCCATGGGTACTGCCATTTTGGATTGCAGTGTTTGGCAACAGAAATGTAAGCCAATCACAGAAGAAGTTACAAGTACTAGAATGAGCCCTGCAGTGGTCTTGTACTAAAGTCATATATCTTGCCAACAGAGAGAGTATAAGGAGCAAAAGACTGGATACTAAGCTACAAATTTCTGGAATGAAGATTGCCTTAAAGGGGTTTTGCCAGGACGTGCCTTATCTGCTAAGAATCAAATGTAAACAAACCAAGCTGAGCTAAGAGAGAGAGACACACACAGCCAGAGCACAGAGCCTGCATAAGGGATCATGTGAAATGTTCACTCAAATAATCAAACTACAACTTTTGGATTCTGTATACAAAAGACAACACCTTTTCTCCACAGCAGCTTGAAAGCTTCTTTCATGTTCACTGTCATCAGATAAAGCAGGGATCTACTCAGATAATCCACTACAACTAGTGGATTCTGTATACAAAAGACAACATTTTCTACCCGGTGCCTTTGAAAGCTTCTTCAGCTCCCTCTCATTTAGATAAGAAGTGTGATTGTGCAAGCCAGCCAGAGCTCTGCCTGGTCGTATCTAATAGAAACTTTTAAGTAACTAAGGGCAGGTAAGGCAGCCTGTAGCTCTCTCAGACTGCAATTTTTGTAATCACATATATTTAGAAAAGTGATTAAATACCCATTTTGGAGGTCCCACGTCAACATTACATCTGCCAAAACCCCCTTTTAAAAGGCATATTTAGAAGTGTTATTGGCAATGTACTCAAAAGTATGTATAGGCTTATTGTCCCTCTGCAGAAGAATGGGAGGCTGCTAAGGGTATGGTGGACTAGAGGCTAGGATTCATAGCACGTGCCTGTGTGAAGCAGGTTAGGAGAGTTGCTTGTGTAGGAGGGTTGTTGCAGGAGAAGCAGTTGTGCTGCTGGGCCAAAATAGTGCCTTTGTACAGGGATTGTACCCCTCTCCTTTGCACCGTTAACCC
>JAODAL010084904.1:0-10769 GCA_025379985.1 Phyllomedusa bahiana
GGGCCAATCTTGGAGGTGGCAAAACGGGAATAGCCACAGAGGGCAAAAAGACACAGTGTCTAGGTCCGGCAGAAACCCAAAGACAGATGAGACAGAGAGTGGCTCAAGGGACTTTCTGGAGGTGGGCAAAAACGGGAGTGGGCCACAGAGTGGAAACAAGGGCAGAGAGTGGAGGTGACGGTGGGGGCAGCAGCATGGGGTCAGACAGTGGAAACAATCACATTCTGGAGGTGGCCAAAACAGGAGTAGGCCACAGAGTGGGAGAATGACAGAGAGTGTAGTTGATGGCGGCAGCAGGATGAGGTCCAGACAGTGGCACAATGACATTCTGGAGGTGGCAAAAACAGGAATAGGCCACAGAGGGGCACAATGACACTTTGTCAAAGGTCACAGCAGCAGCCACAGCTGCAGCATGAGGTCAGACAGTGGCACAATCACATTCTGGAGGTGGCCAAAAACAGGAGTAGGCCACAGAGTGGCACAATGACAGAGAGTCGAGGTGACGGCGGCAGGAGCAACAGCATGAGGTCAAGAGTGGCACAATGACACAGTGTGGTCACGGCAGCAGCCACAGAAAGCATCATGAGGTCAACAGGGGCACAATGACACAGTGTGTAGGTCACGGCAGCAGCAGCATGAGGTCAGACAGTGGCACAATGACATTCTGGAGATGGCAAAATAGTAGTAGGCCACAGAGTGGCACAATGACAGAGAGTGGAGGTGACGGCGGCAGGAGCAACAGCATGAGGTCAGAGAGTGGCACAATGACACAGTGTGGAGGTCACGGCAGCAGCCACAGCAGCAGCATGAGGTCAGACAATGGCACAATGATAGAGTGTGGAGGTGGGTGGCAATACCAGTCCCTGGTAAAGATGGGTGGTGGCAGATGGAGAAACTGGTAGCAGATGTGTGGCATCAGGCGGGGGGGCGGCATCAGAATAGTGGCTGAGGGAGGTGGGTTTTAACCCAGACTCATTTCTCACAGGTTGGGTGAAGCGTCATGGCTGATGTAGTCTGACGCCTAAGGCATGGTGTGTGGAAATCCTGGCCGATCCATGCCTGATTCATCTTGACAAAGTCAGTCGTTCCACATTTCCGTGGACAAGCGGTTCTCCTTGGGGTAACGATGGCCCCCGCTACACTGAACACCCGCTCTGATGCCAACTACTGGTCGGGCAGGACAGCTTCTCCACTGCAAACTCGGCAAGTTGCGGCCACACATCCAGTTTGGCTGCCCAGTAGTCCAGCGGATCTTCTAACTGGGGTGGCAGAGTGCTGTCCAAGTAGGCCACCATCGGTTGGTTCAGGGTCTGCTCCAGGTCCTGCTTCTGCTGCTGGCGACTGCCCTCCTCACTAGGCGGATGAAGGAAGCTGCTCATCAGTGACTCCAGATTTAGGTTGCAGCTGATGGAGCTGGTACTGCTCCTAACCCCCACCTTCCCCCAGCAGCCGTGGCAGTAGTACGTGAGCGCTGAAGAACCCCCCGGTCAGACCTGTCAGAGGAGGGACGATGCCGCACATAGGCAGCGGCCAACTGACTACGGAAGATTTCCCTATAGTAAATTTTAGTTTGTCCTCCCCCTTTTTTAGCTGGGAAAAAGGTCCCATTTTGGACCGGTATCAGGGGTCCAATAGGGTGAGAGCCAGAAGTCCCTCCCCCTGCCGGATGCTGACTATTCGGCTGTCCACTAGCAGGCAAATAAGCATGCTGCGGGCCACTGCACAAGTGACTCTGAGGGGCTCCCTGCCTCCATCTCCACTGTATACTGCCACGGTGCTTGCGAGTCATCTGCCTCGTCTTCCTCATCTCCATATACCTCCTCCAGCTGCTCCTGCTCCTCCTCTCTTGTCCACCTGGGTAAAAATCCACTATTTCACCAGACAATGCTTCTACTCCAATGTCCTCCCCTCCTCCTCCATTTCAGTCCCCACCAGACTCATGTGGAAGCGAGATGTAGTCGCCACATCTCCAGTCACCTGCCCAGACAGATTTTTCAGCATCTGTTCCATGACATGAAGCAGTGGAATGACGTTATTCATCCCGTAGTCCTGGCGAATGACAAATAACAGTAATAGGCCACAGAGTGGAACAAGGACACAGTGTGGAGGGCACGGCAGCAGCAGCATGAGGTCAGGCAGTGGCACAATGACACAGAGTCGCGGTCACGGCAGCAGCAGCATGAGGTCGAACAGTGGCGCAATGAGATTCTGGTTGTGTCAAATACCTGATTAGGGACACAGAGTGGCACAATGACACAGTGTGGAGGGCACGGCAGCAGCAGCATGAGGTCAGACAGTGGCACAATGACACAGTGTGGAGGGCACGGCAGCAGCATGAGGTCAGAAAGGGGCAGAATGACATTCTGGAGATGGCAAAACAGTAACAGGGCACAGAGTGGCACAATGACACAGTAGAGAGGGCACGGCAGCAGCAGCATGAGGCCAGACAGTGGCACAATGACATTCTGGAGATGGCAAAACAGTAACAGGGCACAGAGTGGCACAATGACACAGTTTGGAGGTTATGGCAGCAGCCACAGCAGCAGCATGAGGTCAGACAGTGGCACAATGACATTCTGGAGGTGGCATAAACAGGAGTAGGCCACAGTGACACAATGACACAGTGTGGGGGGGCACGGCAGCAGCAGCATGAGGTCAGACAGTGGCACAATGACATTCTGCAGGTGGCAAAAGCCAGAGTAGGCCACAGAGTGGCACAATGACACAGTGTGGTGGGCACGGCAGCAGCAGCATGAGGTCAGGCAGTGACACTATGACATTCTGGAAGTGGCAAAAACAGGAGTAGGCCACAGAGTGGCACAATGACACAGTGTGGAGGTCAAGGCAGCAGCGAGGTCAGACAGTGGCACAATGACATTCTGGAGGTGGCAAAAACAGGAGTAGGCCACAGAGTGGCACAATAACACAGTGATTAGGGCAAGGCAGCAGCAGCATGAGGTCAGGCAGTGGCACAAGGACACAGCGTGGAGGGCAAGGCAGCAGCAGCATGAGGTCAGACAGTGGCACAATGACATTCTGGAGGTGGCAAAACAGTAATAGGCCACAGAGTGGCTCAATGACACAGTGTTGAGGTTACGGCAGCAGCCACACCAGCAGCATGAGGTCAGACAGTGGCACAATGACATTCTGGAGGTGGAAAAAAAACAGGAGAAGGCCACAGAGTGGCACAATGACACAGTGTGGAGAGCACGGCAGCAGCATGAGGTCGGGCAGTGGCACAATGACACAGTGTGGAGGTCACGGCAGCAGCAGCATGAGGTCAGACAGTGGCACAATGACATTCTGGAGGTGGCAAAAAAAAGGAGTAGGCCACAGAGTGGCACAATAACACAGTGATTAGGGCAAGGCAGCAGCAGCATGAGGTCAGGCAGTGGCACAAGGACACAGCGTGGAGGGCAAGGCAGCAGCAGCATGAGGTCAGACAGTGGCACAATGACATTCTGGAGGTGGCAAAACATAATTTGGCCACAGAGTGGCTCAATGAACAGGTGGAGGTTACGGCAGCAGCCACACCCGCAGCAAAGAGGTCAGACAGTGGCACAATGACATTCTGGAGGTGGAAAAAAACAGGAGAAGGCCACAGAGTGGCACAATGACACAGTGTGGAGAGCACGGCAGCAGCAGCATGAGGTCGGGCAGTGGCACAATGACACAGTGTGGAGGTCAAGGCAGCAGCAGCATGAGGTCGGACAGTGGCACAATGACATTCTGGAGGTGGCAAAAACAGGAGTAGGCAACAGAGTGGCACAAGGACACAGTGTGGAGGGCAAGGCAGCAGCAGCATGAGGTCAGACAGTGGCATAATGACAGAGTGTGGAGGGCCCGGCAGCAGCAGCATGAGGTCGGAAAAGTGGCACAATGACATTCTGGAGGTGGCAAAAACAGGATTAGGCAACAAGTGGCACAATGACACAGTGTGGAGGGCAAAGGCAGCAGCAGCATGAGGTCAGAAAAGTGGCACAATGACCCAGTGTGGAGGGCACGGCAGCAGCAGCATGACGTCAGAGAGGGGCACAATGACATTCTGGAGGTGGGAAAACAAGAGTAGGCCACAGAGTGGCACAATGACACAGTGTAGAGGGCACGGCAGCAGCAGCATGAGGTCAGACAGTGGCACATTGACATTCTGGAGATGGCAAAACAGTAACAGGGCACAGAGTTGCACAAAGACACAGTGTGGAGGTTACGGCAGCAGCCACAGCAGCAGCATGAGGTCAGACAGTGGCACAATGAACATTCTGGAGGTGGCATAAACAGGAGTAGGACACAGAGTGGCACAATGACACAGTGTGGAGGGCACAGCAGCAGCATGAGGTCAGAGAGTGGCACAATGACATTGTGGAGGTTTCAAAAACCGGAGTAGGCCACAGAGTGGCACAATGACACAGTGTGGAGGGCACGGCAGCAGCAGCATGAGGTCAGGCAGTGGCACTATGACATTCTGGAGGTGGCAAAAACAGGAGTAGGCCACAGAGTGGCACAATGACACAGTGTGGAGGTCACGGCAGCAGCAGCATGAGGTCAGAGAGTGGCACAATGAACATCTGGAGGGGGCAAAAACAGGAGTAGGCCACAGAGTGGCACAATTACACAGTGATTAGGGCAAGGCAGCAGCAGCATGAGGTCAGACAGTAGCACAATGACACAGCATGGAGGGCAAGGCAGTAGCAGCATGAGGTCAGACAGTGGCACAATGACATTCTGGAGGTGGCAAAACAGTAATAGGCCACAGATTGGCTCAATGACACAGTGTGGATGTTTCGGCAGCAGCCACACCAGCAGCATGAGGTCAGACAGTGGCAAAAGGACATTCTGGAGGTGGCACAAACAGGAGTAGGCCACAGAGTGGCACAATGACACAGAGTGGAGGGCACGGCAGCAGCTGCATGAGGTCAGACAGTGGCACAATGACATTCTGGAGGTGGCAAAAACAGGAGTAGGCCACAGAGTGGCACATGACCAGTTTGGAGGGCAGGGCAGCAGCAGAATGAGGTCAGGCAGTGGCACAATGACATTATGGAGGTGGAAAAAACAGGAGAAGGCCACAGAGTGGTACAATGACACAGTGTGGAGAGCACGGCAGCAGCAGCATGAGGTCGGGCAGTGGCACAATGACACAGTGTGGAGGGCACGGCAGCAGCAGCATGAGGTCACGCAGTGGCACAATGACATTCTGGAGGTGGCAAAAACAAGAGTAGGCAACAGAGTGGCACAAGGACACAGTGTGGGGGGCACGGCAGCAGCAGCATGAAGTCAGACAGTGGCACAATGACACAGTGTGGAGGGCATGGCAGCAGCAGCATGAGGTCAGACAGTGGCACAATGACAATCTGAAGGTCTCAAAACAGTAATAGGCCACAGAGTGGCACAATGACACAATGTGGAGTTTACGGCAGCATCCACAGCAGCAGCATGAGGTCAGGCAGTGGCACAATGACATTCTGGAGGTGGCAAGAACAGGAAAAGGCCACAGAGTGGCACAATAACACAGTGTTTGGGGGGCACGCAGCAGCACAGAGGTCAGGGATAGCACAATGACACAGTGTGGAGGTCACGGCAGCAGCAGCATGAGGGCGACAGTGGCACAATGACAATCTGGAGGTGTCAAAAAAAGTAATAGGCCACAGAGTGGCACAAGACACAATGTGGAGGGTTTGGCAGCTGCCACAGCACAGCATGAGGTCAACAGTTGCACAATGACATTCTGGAGGTGGCAAAACCGTAATATGCCAAAGAGTGGCACAATGACACAGTGTGGAGGGCACGGCAGCAGCAACATGAGGTCAGACAGTGGCATAAAAGAAATTCTGGAGGGTTTCAAAGCACGAGTAGGCCACAGAGTGGCACAATGAACACAAATGTGAGTTTACGGCAGCATCCACAGCAGCAGCATGAGGTCAGGCAGTGGCACAATGACATTCTGGAGGTGGCAAGAACAGGACAAGGCCACAGAGTGGCACAATAACACAGTGTGGAGGGCACGGCAGCTGCCGCATGAGGGCAGGCATAGGCACAATGACACAGTGTGGAGGTCACGGCAGCAGCAGCATGAGGTCAGACAGTGGCACAATGACAATCTGGAGGTGTCAAAACAGTAATAGGCCACAGAGTGGCACAATGACACAATGTGGAGGTTAGGCAGCTGCCACAGCAGCAGCATGAGGTCAGACAGTGGCACAATGACATTCTGGAGGTGGCTAAACCGTAATATGCCAAAGAGTGGCACAATGACACAGTGTGGATGGCACGGCAGCAGCAACATGAGGTCAGACAGTGGCATAATGAAATTCTGGAGGTTGCAAAAGCACGAGTAGGCCACAGAGTGGCACAATGACACAGTGTAGAGGGCATGGCAGCAGCAGCATGAGGTCAGACAGTGGCACAATGACATTCTGGAGGTGGCAAAAACAGGAGTAGGCCACAGAGTGGCACAATGACAGAGAGTCGAGGTGACGGCGGCAGGAGCATGAGGTCAGACAGTGGCACAATCACATTCTGGAGGTGGCCAAAACAGGAGTAGGCCACAGAGTGGCACAATGACAGAGAGTGTAGTTGACGGCGGCAGCAGCATGAGGTCCAGACAGTGGCACAATGACATTCTGGAGGTGGCAAAAACAGGAATAGGCCACAGAGTGGCACAATGACACATTGTCTAGGTCACAGCAGCAGCCACAGCTGCAGCATGAGGTCAGACAGTGGCACAATCACATTCTGGAGGTGGCCAAAACAGGAGTAGGCCACAGAGTGGCACAATGACAGAGAGTGTAGTTGACGGCGGCAGCAGCATGAGGTCCAGACAGTGGCACAATGACATTCTGGAGGTGGCAAAAACAGGAATAGGCCACAGAGTGGCACAATGACACATTGTCTAGGTCACAGCAGCAGCCACAGCTGCAGCATGAGGTCAGACAGTGGCACAATCACATTCTGGAGGTGGCAAAAACAGGAGTAGGCAACAGAGTGGCACAATGACATAGTGTGGAGGGCACGGCAGCAGCAGCATGAGGTCAGACAGTGTAACAATGACACAGTGTGGAGGTCACGGCAGCAGCATCATGAGGTCAACAGTGGCACAATGACATTCTGGAGGTGGCAAAAAAAAGGAGTAGGCCACAGAGTGGCACAATGACAGAGAGTCGAGGGGACAGGGCGGCCCGGACATGAGGTCAGACCGTGGCACAATCACATTTTGGAGGTGGCCAAAACAGGAGTAGGCCACAGAGTGGCACAATGACGAGAGTAGTAGATGACGGCGGCAGCAGCATAGGTCCCAGACAGTGGCACAAATGACATTCTGGAGGTGGGGAAAAACAGGAATAGGCCACAGAGTGGCACAATGACACATTGTCTAGGTCCAAGCAGCAGCCCAGCTGCCCGCATGAGGTCAGACAGTGGGACAATCACATTCTGGAGTGGCAAAAACAGGAGTAGGCCACAGAGTGGCACAATGACAGAGAGTCAGGGGACGGCGGTCAGAGCAAAAAGCAAGAGGTCAGAGAGTGGCACAATGACACAGTGTGGAGGGCACGGCAGCAGCAGCATGAGGTCAGGCATAGGCACAATGACACAGTGTGGAGGTCACGGCAGCAGCAGTATGAGGTCAGACAGTGGCACAATGACAATCTGAAGGTGTCAAAACAGTAATAGGCCACAGAGTGGCACAATGACACAATGTGGAGGTTAGGCCGCTGCCACAGAAGCAGCAGGCGCTCCGACAGTGGCACACTGACAGTCTGGAGGGGGCTGAACCGTAATATGGCCAAAGAGTGGCACAATGGGAACAGTGAGGGGGCACGGCAGCAGCAACATGAGGTCAGACATGGCATAATGAAATTCCTGGAGGCTGCAAAAGCACGAGTTTGGCCACACCGTGCCACACTGACACAGTGTAGAGGGCAGGGCAGCAGCAGCATGAGGTCAGACAGTGGCACAATGACATTCTGGAGGTGGCAAAAACAGGAGTAGGCAACAGAGTGGCACAATGACATAGTGTGGAGGTCAAGGCATCAGCAGAATGAGGTCAGACATTTGCACAATGAGACAGTGTTGAGGTCACGGCAGCAGCATCATGAGGTCAGACAGTGGCACAATGACATTCTGGAGGTGGCAAAAACAGGAGTAGGCCACAGAGTGGCACAATGACAAAGTGAGGAGGGCACGGCAGCAGCGCATGAGGCAGGCCCGTGGCACAATGACATTCTTGGGGGTGGCAAAACAATAGTAGGCCACAAAGTGGCACAATGACAGAGAGTGGAGGTGACGGTGGCAGCAGCATGAGGTCAGACAGTAGCACAATGACATTCTGGAGGTTGCAAAAACGGAGGTAGGGCCACAGAGTGGCACAATGACAGAGATGGAGGTAACGGCGGCAGGAATAACACAGAGGTCAAGAGTGCACAATGACACAGTGTGGATGTCACGCACCAGAAACAGCAGCAGCAGCATGAGGTGATAGAGTGGCACAATGACAGAGTGTGGAGGTGGGTGGCAATATCAGTCCCTGGTAAAGATGGTTGGGGCAGATGGAGAAATTTTCATGAGATGTGTGGCATCAGCAGGTGGGCGGCCTCAGAATAGTGGGTGAGGCAGGTAGTTTGAACCCAGACACATTCTCACAGTTTGGGTGAGGGGTTCATGGCTGATGTAGTCTGATGCCAAAGGCATTGGTGTGTGGAGATCCTGGCCGTTCCACGCCTGTTTTATCTTGACAAAGGTCAGTCGTTCCACAATTTCCCCTGGACAAGCGGGTTCCCTTGGGGTAACGATGGCCCCCCACCCGCTGAACACCCGCTCTGAACACACTACTGGCCAGGCAGGACAGCTTCTCCACTGCAAACTCGCAAGTTGCGGCCACACATCCAGTTTGGCTGCCCAGTAGTCCAGCGGATCTTCTAACTGGGTGGCAGAGTGCTGTCCAAGTAGGCCACCACCTGTTGGGTTTAGGGACTGCTCCAGGTCCTGCTTCTGCTGCTGCTGGCGACTACCCTCATCACTAGACGGGTGAAGGAAGCTGCTCATCAGTGACTCCAGACTTAGGTTGCTGCCCCCAGCAGCCGCTGCAGTAGTACGTGAGCGCTGAGCAACCCCCCCGGTCAGACCTGTCCCGAGGAGGGACGATGCCGCACATAGGCAGCGTCCAACTGACTATGGAAGATTTCCCTATAGTATTTAAGTTTGTCCTCCCTCTCAGTAGCTCGGAAAAAGGCTCCCATAATGGACCGGTAGCAAGGGTCCAATAGGGTGGAGATCCAGAAGTCATCCCTCTGCCGGATGCTGACTATTCGGCGGTCACTAGCCAGGCAAATCAGCATGCTGCGGGCCATCTGCACAAGTGACTTCGAGGAGCTCCCTGCCTCCTTCTCCACTGTATACTGCCACGGTGCTTGCGGGTCATCTGCCTCGTCTTCCTCATCTCCATCTACCACCTTCAGCTGCTCCTGCTCCTCCTCTCTTGTCACCTGGGTAGAAAATCCACTCATTTCACCAGACAATGCATCTGCTCCAATGTCCTCCTCCTCCATTTCAGTCCCCACCGGACTCATGTGGCCGCGAGATGTAGTCGCCACTTCTCCAGTCCCCTGCCCAGACAGATTTTTCAGCATCTGTTCCAGGACATGAAGCAGTGGAATGACGTTATTCATCCTGGCGACTGACAAATAACGTGGCCTCCTCAAATGGCCTCAGCAAACGGCAGGTGTCACGCATGAGCTGCCACTGGCTGACATCCAAGTTACACAGGGAGTATCCTGTCCGCCTGGATCATCAAAAAATCATTAATGTTTTCTCGTGTCATACAGTCGGTCCAACATGTGTATGCTGGAATTCCAACGGGTGGAAACATCGCATATCAGAGTGTGTTGGGATGGGGCCCTTCTGCCGCTGCAATTCGAGGAGGGTGTTTTCCCGGCTTTGTAGGAAGGGATGAAGAGCATGCACATTTCCTGGCCATTTTTTTTAGAATCTTTTTGAAGATCGGTGAAAGAATTCAGGAACCTTTTCACAACCAGATTGAACACATGCGCCATCAGGGCGCATGGACCATCCCTCCTCTGTGCAGCACGGAAACCATGTTCCTCCCATTGTCCGTCACCATGGTTCCGATTTGCAGTTGGGGCGGGAAAAGCCATACATCGATTTCTTGCTGCATGAAAGCGGAGCAGTTCCTCCCTGTGTGACTTGGTTTGCGAAGCAAGCCAGGTGTAGAACTGCCCTGACACCGCTGTGCCCCTACACATTTGGTATGATGGAGCAGTACTTGTTGAGGCTGAGATGGTGGTGGTGGTGGAGGAGGAGGAGGCGACGTTGTCCCCTTTGCAATCGCCTCGCTGAACGACTGCTGGGCCATGAGTAGCGAGGAGCGAGCATCTGGACCCGGGAATGATGTCAAAAAGAAACAGGGTCCCTTCTGCGAGGGTAGTGGAGCCTTGACTGGCTGCAATGGCATGCGTGCCACTGTCCGCTGCTGCTTGCGGCGGCGCAGGATGGACCACCACAAAATGAGCCAAGTTTCTCCCCAGGCCACTGGATGGTGACGTGCATGTGTTGACGCAGGGCCGTGGTGCCAACGTTGCTCCTGGCCAGCTTCACTTTCTGTCCACAGATTCTACATATACCCATATTCGGCTCCTCCGGTGTCTTAGCAAAGAACTGCCACACCGCCGAGTAGCTGATTTTACCGCCAGCGCTCCGCACCGAGTGACTACTACCACCGCTGCCTCGCTGAGCCCTGTGCCGTACTTTTTTGGGGA
>JAODAL010084905.1:0-10769 GCA_025379985.1 Phyllomedusa bahiana
GAAAAGGGAGGTAAATTTTTTTTTGGGGGGGTTTTGTGGGTTGGGGGGGAATTTTTTTTGGGGGAAAGGGGGGTATTTGGGGTTGGGGGGGGAAATTTGGGGTTGTTTTTTTTTTGTGGGGGGTGGGTTTTTTGTTGGGGGGGGGGGGTAATGTTTTTATAAGGTAGTATTTTTGGGGGGGGGGGGTTTTGGGGGGGATTGGGGGGGGGTTTTTTGGGGGGAAATTTGGGGTTTTTTTTTTGGGGTTTTGGGGGTATTTGTTTGGGGGGGGGGAAAATTTTTGTTTAAGGGGGGGGTTTTTTGGAGGTGGATTTTTTTGGATTGGGGGAGGGGTTATTTTTTGGGGGGGGAAAAAGGGGTTTTTTTGTGGTTTTGGGTTTGGGGGGGGTTGTTGTTTTGGGGGGGGGGGGGGGGGGATAAGTTGTTTTGTATAAGGAGGGGTTAGTTGTTTTTTTGGGGGGAGGTGAAAGATAAGGGGATGTTATTTGGGGGGAAAAGGTGGTATAATTTTATATGGGGAGGAGAATTGGGGTTTTTTTAGGTTGTTTTGTGGGTTTTAGGTGTTGTTGTGGGGGGGGGGGGATAAGTTTGGGTTTGTATTATGATTTGTAGTGAATAAAATTTTTCTTGTATGGTAATATAAAGTAAAAGAAAGGTCTTTCAACAAAAATAACGACTGCCCGCCAAAATGGTAAAATTAAACCTTTTTTAAATTGTGTAACGGATAAATAAAAGTGTTTTTTTTTTGCACCTAGAAATACACCTCGGTGGACCTAATAAAAATTTCTTGTTTTTCCCTATTTAAGTACAAAGTGGGTCCCCCTTTTGGAACAAAAACCTGGGCTTTCGCCAAAGTGAAAAAAAACAAGTTATTAAATTGGTGTATTGATAATAATAGGTGTTTTTTTTTTTTGCAATCTATGAAAATAACAAACAGCAAATGTATTAACTAGCCAAAATTTCTGTATGTAATATTAAGTACCAAGATGGGGTCTTTTCAACAAAAATCGCCTGCCCGCCAAATTGTAAAAAAAAAAAAGGCTATTTTAAAATGTTTACGGATTTAATAAAATAAAATGATTTTTTTTGCACCTATGAAATTTACCTCCTGCTGGTGACTAGAAAAGTTCCCTGTAAAATCCTTATTGTATGTTACAATGTTGGGGGGGTCCCCTTTCTACAAAACTGGGGCTTCGTCCCCCAAAGTGAAAAAAAACACAAATTATTAATGTACTGATTAATAAATTAGGTGGTTTTTTGTTTTTTTTGTGCCATCTATGGAAATACAACAGCAATTAAATAGCAAAATTCCTGTTAATGGTTAAAATACAATAACAAATAAAGGGTCCCCCCCCCCTTTTTTGTTCAAAAAAAAAAAAAATCGCCTTGCCCACCAAAGTGAAAAAACACTGTTTTAAATTTTGTGTACGGATAACAAAAGGTGGTTTTTGCCACCTATGAAAAATTACACCTGCGTGTCCAAAAAGGGTTCTTGTAATCCCTTTATTTTGTTCGAGTTACAAAGTGGGTCTTTTTGAAACAAAACTGGGCCCCTTCACAAAGTGAAAAACACATAATTTTAAATTTGTACGATAAATATATAGGTCCCCCTTTTTTGGCACCATGAAAAAATAAAACAAGCAATTACTAGTAATTTCCCTGTAATGGTAAAAATAATAAGTAAAACAAGATGGGTTCCCTTCAACAAAAATGGCCCCTTTCGCCAAAGTGAAAAAAAAAAAACCTGTTTTAAAATTGGTGTAACGGATAATAAAAAAAGGTGGTTTTTTGCACCTATGAAAAATACTAGCCCCTGCGGTGAACCCTAGAAAAGTTCTCTAATCCTATTGTTAAGTAAACAAATTGGGGTTCCTTTTTGAAAGCAAAAACTGGGGCTTGCGCCAAAGTGAAATAAAACAATTTTTAATAAATTTGGGTGTATTGATAAATTAAATAAAGGTGGTTTTTGCACCTATGAAAAAACAACAGCCAAATTACTAGCAAATTTCCTGTTATGGGGTAAAAATATATGTAAAACCAAGAAATGGGTCCCCCTTTCAACCAAAAAATCGCCCTGGCGCCAAAGTGGAAAAAAAACCTATTTAAATGTGTAACGGAATTAATAAAAAGAAAAAAATTGGTTTTTTTTTGCACCCATGAAATTAACACCTGCGGTGGGACTTAGAAAAAGTTTCTGTATCCTAGACTGGTAAGTAAACAAAGTGGGTCTTTGAAACAAAACACTTTGGCTGCGCCAAGGTGAAAAAAATACGTAATTAAATTTGGTAAAACGGATAATAGATATGTGGTTTGTTTTTGCACCAAATGAAAATACAACATCCAATAACTAGAGCCAAAAATTTTCCTGTAATGTCAATATAAGTACAAGAAAATAGTTTCCTTTTTTCCGCAACAATAATCCGCCTGCGCCAAAAGAAATAAACCCTATTTAAATTTGTGTACGGATTAATTAAAAAAGGAGGGTTTTTTTTGCACCTATGAAAAATACACCTGCGGTGGACAAGAAAAGTTTTCCTGTTTCCTATTTTAAGTAAAAACAAAGTGGGGTCGTTTTGAAAAAAACCTTCGGCTGCGCCAAAGTGAAAAAAACAAGTATTAAATTGTGTAAAATTGATAATAAAAGGGGTTTTATTTTGCCATCTAATGATAAACAACACAATTACTACAAAATTTTCTGTAATGGTAATATAAAGTAACAAGATTGGGTCCCCCTTCAACAAAAAATCGCCTGCGCCAATGGTAAAAAAAAGCTATTTAAATTGTGTAAAATTGGAATAATAAAAGAATTGGTTTTTTTTGCACCTATGAAAATACACCTGCGGTGACTAGAAAAGTTCTGTATCATATTTGTAAATGTACAAGATGTGGGGGCTTTTCCCCCCTACAAAACCTTGGGCTGGCGCCAAAGTGGAAAAACACAATTATTAATTGGACTGATAATAATAGGTGGTTGTTGCACCTATGAAAATACAACAGCAATTAATAGCAAATTTCTGTATGGTAATACAGTAACAAATATGGGGTCTTGTCAAAAAAAATCGCCTGCCAAACCAAAGTGGAAAAAAAAAACCTGTTTTGTTAAATTGTGTAACGGAATGACAAAAAGGTGGTTTTTTGCCCAACATATGAAAATACACCTGGCGGTGGACTTAGGAAAAATTCCCTGTATACCTATGTAAGGACCAAAAGTTGTTCTTTGAACAAATCTGGGGCTGCGCAAAAGTGAAAAAACCGATGACTTCAACACAAGACTCAAATTAAAATTGTATATTGATTAATAATGGTGGGCTTTGCACTATGAAAAAACAACAGCAAATACTAGTAAAATTTTTTTTTTCCTGTATGGTAATCATAAGTTAAATAAGTATGGGTCCCCCCCCCTTTTCCAACGAATAATCGCCTGTGCCCCTAAGTGAAAAAAAAAAAACCTTTTTAAATTGTGTAAAACGGGATAACAAAAGGTGGGTTTTTTTGCACCCTATAATAAAAACAGCAATTACTATTAAATTTTCTGTAATGGTAAAAAATATAAAGTTTACAACAAATGGATCTTTTCAACAAAAAAATCCCAGCACTCCAAAGTGAAAAAGACCAATTTAAAATTTTGGTAATGGATAATAAAAAAGGTGGTTTTTTTTTTTTTTGGCACCTATGAAAATAACACCTTGCGGTGACATTAGAAAAAAGTTCTTGTAAATCCTACTGGGTAAGTACAAAAAGGTGGGTCTTTTGAACAAAACTGGGCCTTTGCCAAACCAAAAGTGGAAAAAAAACCGCTCATAAATTAATTGTGGTAAACTGATAATAATAGGTGGTGATTTTTATATAGGTGGTTTTTTTTAGCACCCTATGAATACAACAGCAAATTTTACCTAGTAAATTTTTCCCTTGTATGGTAATATAAGTACATAGTAAGGGTCCCTTCAACAAAAATGGCCCCCTTCGCCAAAGTGGAAAAAAAAAAACTGTTTTTATTTTACAATTGGTGTTAAACGGATAAAAAAAGGTGGGTTTTTTCACCTATGAAAAAATACATACTTGGTGGTGACTAGAGAAATTCTGTAATACTATTGTAAGACAAAGTGGGGGTCCTTTGAAACAAAACTGGGGCTGCTCCAAAGTTGGGAAAAACAACGTAATTAAAATTTTGTGTTATTGATAATAAAAGTTGGCTTTTTGCACGCTAAAAGAAATTACAACTAGCCAATTATAGTAAAATTTACTGGGTATGGTAATAAAGGAAAAGGAAATGGGTCCTTTTTCACAATAATTCCGCCTGAGTCAAAAAGATGGAAAGAAAAACCCGGTTTTTTTTTAAAATTTGGGTGGTACTGAAAAATAACCACCAAAAGTTGGGTTTTTTTTTTGCACCTATGAAAATAAAAAAAGCAAATTACTAGTAAATTTCTGTTAATAGTAAAAATAAAGTACAAGTTGGGTTCCCCCCCTTTCAAACAAAAAATGCCATTTCGCCAAAGTTGAAAAAAACCCTGTTTAAATGGGTTGTTAAACGGATAATAAAAAAGGTGTTTTTTTGCAACCTATTGAAATTACACCCTGCGGTGGACCTAATAAGTTTCTGTTATATCCCTATTGTAAATCACAAAGTGGGTTCTTTTGGAACAAAACTGGGGCTTTGCGCCAAAGTGGGACAAAAAAAACAATAAAATAAATTTTGGTGTAAAAAATTGATAAAAATAAGGTGTTTTTTTTTGGACCAACCTATGAAATACAACCCAAGCAATTACATAGTAAATTTTCTGTATGGTAATATAATACAAAATGGGTCTTTTTCAACAAAAATGGCCCCTTCCGCCAAAGTGGAAAAAAAACCTGTTTTTTTTTTAAAATTGTGGGTACTATAATAAAAAAGGTGGTTTTTTTTTTGCACCTAATGAAATAAACCCCTGCGGTGACTAGAAAAAGTTTCTGTATCCTAGTTGGTAATTAACAAAGTGGGTCCTTTTTTGAACAAACCTGGGGCTGCACAAAGTGGAAAAAAACATAGATTTAAAAATTTGTGAATTTGATAATAAATAAGGTGGTTTTTTTGCACCTATAAAATATACAGCAAATTCCTACAAATTTTTTCTTTGTAAGTTAAATAAGGTACCAGATGGATCTTTTTCAAACAAAAAATCGCCTAGCGCCAAAGTGGAAAACGACCCTAAGATTATTAAATTGTGTATGGAAATAAATAAGGTGGTTTTTATTTTTTTGGGCACCTATTAAATACAAACCTGCGTGACTAGAAAAGTCTGTATCCACTTGTAAATTAAAAAAGTGGATCTTTTGAGAAACAAAAACTCTTGGCTGCCGCCAAGGTTTTGAAAAAACACGAATTAAAATTTGTGGTAACTGATAATAAATAGGTGGTTTAGCAACCCAAAAATGGAAAATACACACAGCAAAAAATACTAGCAAAATTTTCCTTAATGGTAAATATTAAGTACAAGAATAGGTTCCCCCTTTTGAACAAAAAATAAACCGCCTGCTGCCAAAAGTGAAAAAAAACCCTATTTTAAATTGTGTACGGAATTAATAAAAAGGTGTTTTTTTTGCAACCTATGAAATACACCGGGGCGTGGACTAGAAAAGTTTCCTGTATCCCTATTGTTAAGTAACAAATGGGGTCCCTTTTGAACAAAACTGGGCTTGCGCCAAAAAGTTTGAAAAAAACCAAAGGTTTTTTAAATTGGTGGTAATTTGAAATAATAGTGGTTTTTTTTTTTGCATCTACGAAATACAACAAGCAAAATTACTTAGCAAATTTCTGTTATGGTAATAAAAAACAAGATGGGTCCTTTTTCAAAACAAAAAAACGCCCATGCGCCAAAGTAAAAAAAAGGCTATTTTTAAAAAATTGGTGTTACAGAATTAGATAAGAAAAAGAGTGGTTTTTTTTCACCTAAAAATACCAACCAGCGGTGAAACTAAGAAAAAAAAATTCTGGTAAAAATCCTAAGTGAAAGTACAAATGGGGTCCCCCTTTTGAAACAAAACTGGGCTGCGCCAAAAGTGAAAACACGTAAATATAAATTGTGTAAACTGAAATAATAAATAGTGGTTTTTGCACCTAATGAAATAAACAAGCAATTACAATAAATTTTTCCCCCCTCTATGGTAATATAAGTACAAGATGGGTTCTATTCAAACAAAAATGGCCCCCCTTCGCCAAAGTGAAAATTAAAAAAACCTGGTTATAAATTGTTTGTAACGGATAATAAAAAAAGTGGTTTTTTTGCACCTATGAAAATATAACCGGCAATTACTAGCAAATTGTCCTGTAAAGGTAATATAAAGTAACAAATGAAAATGGGAATCTTCAACAAAAATCAACAGCGCCAAAGTGAAAAAAAAAAAAACCCCTTCTTTAAAATTTGTAGTATGATAATAAAAAGGGTGGTTTTTTTGGCACCTATGAAAATACAACCTGCGGTGAACTAGAAAAGTTCCTTTTTATCCTACTGTAAAGTTACAAAAGTTGGGTCTTTTAACAAAACTCTTGGGCTGCGCCCAAGGTGAAAAAAAAACGCTAATTAAAATTTAGTGTAAACTGATAAATATAGTGGTTTTTTTTTTTGCCCCTAGTCGAAATACACACAGCAATTACTAGCAATTTTCTTTATGGTTAAATAATAAGTACAAAGATAGGTCCTTTTCAACCAAAAATCCGCCTGCGCCAAATGTGAAAAAAAAAACCCTATTTTAAATATTGGTGGTTACGATTGTAATAATAAAGGTTGTTTTTTTTTTTTTTTTTTGCACCCTATGAAATTACACCTTGCGTGACAAGAAAAAAGTTCCTTGTAAAATCCTACTAAAGTTAAAAAAACAAAAGGGTTCCTTTTGAACAAAACACTTTGGCTGCCGCAAGGTGAAAAAAATAACGTAATTTAAATTGTGTAAAACGATAATAATAGGTGGTTTTTTTGCACCTATGAAATACAACAGCAAAATTAACTTAGCAAATTTTCTGTAATGGTAAATATAAGTACAAGATAAGGTTCCCTTTCAACCAAAAATTCGCCTGCGCCAAAGGTTAAATTAAACCTATTTAAATTTGGGGTGTAAAAAACGGATAATAAAAAGGTGGTTTTTTGCACCTATGAAATACCACCTGCCGGTGAACTAAGAAAAGTTCTGTTTCCCCTAATTTTTAATTACAAAGTGGGGTCCTTTTTTTGAACAAAAACTGGGCCTGGCGCCAAAGTGAAAAAAACAAGTTTATTTAAATTGGTGTATTGAATTAATAATAAATAGTGGTTTTTTGCATCTATTTGAAAATAATACAACCAGCAATTAATAAGCAAATTCCCTGTATGGTAATATAAGTACAAGATGGGTCCCCTTTCAAAACCAAAAAATCGCCTTGCGCCAATTGTAAAAAAAAGGGGGCTATTTAAAATTGTGTAACGGATAATTAAAAGATGGGTTTTTGCACCTAGAAAATAACACCTGCGGTGGGACTAAAAAATTTCCTGTATTCCCTATTGTAAAAAGTACAAATGGTGGGTTCCCCTTCTACAAAACTGGGGCCCTTGGGGGCGCCAAAATTGAAAAACACATTATTAGGTGTATCTGAAAAATAATAGTGGTTGTTTGCACCTATGAAACACCAACCCAGCAATTACTAAAGACAAATTTTACCTGTATGGTAAAAATACAAAGTAAACAAATAAATGGGGATCTTTTTTTTTCAACCAAAAATTCGCCTGCACCAATAGTGAAAATAAAAAAACGCTGTTTTTTAAATTGTGTAGATACAAAAGGTGGTTTTTGCAAACCTATGAAAAATACACCTTGCGGTGACCAGAAAGGATCCTGTATCCTATTGGTAGTACAAAAGTGGGTCCTGAACAAAAACTGGGCCTGCAACAAAGTTAAAAACACATAATTTTAAATTGTGTACTGATAATAGACTAGGTGGTTTTTGCACCTATGAAATACAACACACAATTGTACTAGTAAAATTTCCTGTAGGTAATAATAAGTACCAAGATGGGTCCTTTTCAACAAAAAATCCGCCCCTTCGCCAAAAGTGAAAAAAAAACTGTTTTTAAATTGGGTAACGGCATAATAAAAAGGTGTTGTTTTTTTGCACCCTATGTAAATAACACCTGCCGGTGACTAGAAAAAAGTTCTGTAATCCTATTGTAAGTTAAACAAAGTTGGTCCTTACATTCCAACAAAAACTGGGCTAACGCAAAGTGAAAAAAAAACATAATAAAATTGTGTAATTGATAATAATAGGTGGTTTTTGCACCTTATAAATACAACCTGCGTTGACTAGAAAAGTTCTGTATCCTAATTGTAAGTACAAAGTGGGTCTTTGAACAAAAACTGAGCTGCGCCAAAGTAAAAACATATAATTAAATTGTGTACTGTATAAAAAGGTGGTTTTTTTAGCACCTATGAAATACATCTGCAACTAGCAAATTTCTTATGGTAATATAAGTACAAGATGGGTCTTTCAAAAAAACTGGGCTGCGCCAAAGTGAACAAAACCTAATTAAATTGTGTACGGGTAATAAAACGTGGTTTTTGCACCTATAAATAGACATGCGGAGACTAGAAAAGTTCTGTATCCTATTGTAAGTACAAAAGTGGGTCTTTGAAACAAAAACTGATCTGCACCAAAGTGAAAAACCAATTTAAATTGTGTACTGATAATAATAGGTGGTTTTTGCACCTATGAAATACAACACCAATTACTAGCAAATTTCTGTATGGTAATATAAGTACAAGATGGGTCTTTCAACAAAATTGGGCTGCGCCAAAGTGAACAAAACCTAATTAAATTGTGTACGGATAATAAAACGTGGTTTTTGCACCTATGAAATACACATGCGGTGACTAGAAAAGTTCTGTATCCTATTGTAAGTACAAAGTGGGTCTTTGAACAAAACTGGGCTGCGCCAAAGTGAACAAAACTGTGTATGGATAATAAAACGTGGTTTTTGCACCTATAAATACACCTGCGGTGACTAGAAAAGTTCTGTATCCTATTGTAAGTACAAAGTGGGTCTTTGAACAAAACTGAGCTGCGCCAAAGTAAAAACATATAATTAAATTGTGTACTGATAGTAAAAGGTGGGTTTAGCACCTATGAAATACACCTGCAATTACTAGCAAATTTCTGTATGGTAATATAAGTACAAGATGGGTCTTTCAAAAAACTGGGCTGCACCAAAGTGAACAAAACCTAATTAAATTGTGTACGGATAATAAAACGTGGTTTTTGCACCTATAAATACACCTGCGGTGACTAGAAAAGTTCTGTATCCTATTGTAAGTACAAAGTGGGTCTTTGAACAAAACTGAGCTGCGCCCAAAGTGAAAAATCACTAATTAAATTGTGTACTGATAATAAAAAGGTGGTTTTTTGTACCTATGAAATACACTGCATACTAGCAAATTTCTGTATGGTAATATAAGTACAAGATGGGTTTTTTCAAAAAAACTGGGCTGCGCCAAAGTGAAACAACACCTAATTAAATTGTGTAAGGATAATAAAAGGTGGTTTTTGCACCTATGAAATACACCTGCGGTGACTAGAAAAGTTCTGTATCCTATTGTAAGTACAAGTGGGTCTTTGAACAAAACTGGGCTGCGCCAAAGTGAAAAAACCTAATTAAATTGTGTACGGATAATAAACGTGGTGTTTTGCTACCTATGAAATACACCTGCAAGTGACTAGAAAAGTTCTGTATCTAATGTAATGTACAAAGTGGGTCTTTTGAACAAAACTGGCTGCGCCAAAGTGAACAAACACTAATTAAATTGTGTAGGATAATAAAACGGTGGTTTTTTGCACCTATGAAATACACCTGCAGTGACTAGAAAATTTTTGTATCTATTATAAGTACAAAGTGTGTCTTTGAACAAAACTGGGCTGCGCCAAAGTGAACAAAACCTAATTAAAATTGTGTACGGATAATAAAACGTGGTTGTTTGCACCTATGAAAATACACCTCAGTGACTAGAAAAGTTCTGTATCTATTGTAAGTACAAGTGGGTCTTTGAACAAACTGAGGCTGCGCCAAGTGAAAAAACACGTAATTAAAATTGTGTACGTGATAATAATACGTGGTTTTTGCACCTATGAAATACAACACCATTACTAGAAAATTTCTGTATGGAAATTATAAGTACAAGATGGGTCTTTGAACAAAATGGGCTGCGCCAAAGTGAACAAAAACCTAATTAAATTGTGTAGGATAATTTAAAACGTGGTTTTTGCACCTATGATAATACACCTGCGGTGACTAGAAATGTTCTGTATCCTATTGTAAGTACAAAGTGGGTCTTTGAAACAAACTGGGCTGCGCCAAAGTGAACAAAAAACTATTTAAATTGTGTAGGATAATAAAACGTGGTTTTGCACCTATGAAATACACTGCAGTGACTAGAAAATTTCTGTATCCTAATTGTAAGTACAAAGTTGGGTCTTTGAAAAAACTGGCTGCGCCAAATGAAAAAACCAATTAAATTGTGTACGGGGAATTTTAAAACGTGGTTTTTGCACCTATAAATACAACCCAGTGCTAGAAAATTTCTGTATTATTTAAGTACAAGTGGGTTTTTTAAAAAACTGGGGCTCGCAAAGTAAAAAACCTAATTAAATTTGTTTACGGGTAAAAAAGTGTTTTTTACTTGAATTCACCCTTACTTTGAAAAAATTTGTATTATTTAAGTACAAGGGGTTTTTAAAAACGGGCTGCGCCAAAATGAACAAAACCTAATTA
>JAODAL010084906.1:0-10768 GCA_025379985.1 Phyllomedusa bahiana
TTTTACTTTTTTTCACTTTTACATTTTTTTTTATTTTTTTTTCCTTTTTTTACTTTTTTTCTAACAGCAATCATCACATTGCTGTTAGAAGGCGAACAGTGCACAGTACTATACTTGTCTGGCGCCATGAAAACGCCTGTCACCAATGCCCACAATGCATTGGGGGAGGGTGACTCCAGATGACCCCGGGAAGTGCCTTTTCACTCCCGGATCATCAAAGGGATCGGTGCCCCCCCTAAATGGGGCACCGCGGGAGCAGCAGAGGACTCACCCTCCGGGCCTGCGCTTTATTTTCGCGGGCCATACAGGCTGCGTAATAAACGTTAATCACCCGCGGCCGAAGCTCACTCCGGCCGGGGGGTGAAACGGCTTTCGGCCAGGGGAAATTTTTACCCGGGTCCCATTTGCACGCGCGGTTTAAAGGGGTTTACAAAAATTTTTGCGGGAAGTCACTTCCCGCTGGGGGCGTATCATACCCCATGTCGGGAAGGGTAAAAGCAACCCAAAGAAACAGAAAACCCCCTTTTATGTGATGGGAAAAAATCCTGCTGACCCCCCGCCCCAACAGTGATTGACAGCTTTTTTGCATCAGGGGGTGTACGACAAACAGTAAACACAGTAATAAAAATAAAAGATGGCACTGGTTAATAACCCTAATACAGAGCCAGCTTTCCCTGTACAAAAACCCTATATATCAAAAGGCCAGCTTCTCTCCTCTATCATAAACCCATAAACCGAAAGTTTCCTCCTTTTTTCCCCTTTCCGGCTCGCCCCCTCACAATAACCCTATAATCACAGAGCTCAGCTTCTCCTCCTCTATCAATAACCCTATAATCACAGAGCGTTTTCTTCCTTTATCACATCCTGTTCTCAGATGGGGGCATAAAACCACCTTACAGGGTCCCTTTTAACCCCTTGGCTACAAGGAACTACTCGACCTTTTGGCGCTAAGGAGCTATAAGCTGGTTCGTCCGAGCGTTTATTACAGGTGACACCCGCCGCCATCAGCGGGGATTGGACCCCCACGATCCCGCTGTTTAGATGCTACAAATTTTTTAAAAAAAAAAAGTAAAAAAAAATTAAAGTTCACCCCCTTTAAAACCATTTTATAAAAAAAATATTACACAAAATTGGATACCCCTCCAAAAAATCCATTTTAAAATATAGCTTTATACCTTTGGGGGTGACCACCAAAAGAAAAAGAAATTCCAAAGCCAAAATTTATGGTCTGTGTTGTCGTGTGTGGTGCCTGTTTTTTGTGTCTGTGTGTTGTTCTGTGGTTTTGTCTGTGTTTTGTTGTTTGGTGTCTGTGGTGTTCTGTTGTTGTTGTTGCCCTGTGTGGGGTCTGTTGTCGTTGCTGTGTTTGTTTCTTTGTTTCTAAAAATAAATAAAAGTCCATGTAGACAAAAAGGACAATAAAACCGCACTTCAGCCTGTAGAAACAGAGCCCTCACTCAACCCTAGGGGGAAAAAAAAAAAAATTATTTTCACGGGGAAAATGCAGCACAGATTTTAAAAAAATTAAAATTTTTTTTTTTATAGTAAAAAATAGTGGTAACTTTACACTTTTTGGAATCGCGGAATCGTACCACCTGCAAAAAAAGATAGCATGTCAATTATACCAAAAATATTCCACCCTCTATAGAATTTTTGGGGGGTTTCCCATTATATTATATTGTCAAAGGCCAATTTTTGCCCCGAAACCCCCAAAAGCAAACCCTCATATAATGTAGGAAAAAAAAAAAAAATTCGGCTCGGAACACGGGGGAAGAAAAAATGAACGGGCAAAAAAAAAAACCATGTCCTTAACGGGTTAAAAAGGAGCATCGACAACCACATAGGGCAATTACAACCCCAGCACGACCGCGCTACCTGTCATGGCACGACCGGGTGGGGGGTACAGCGCTCGATAATTTATCCACGGGAAGACAACTAAAGGGGTTTTGAAAGTTTTGGCAACAGAGAAGAAAAAGGTTCAGTAATACTCAGGACCACACACTTTTGGCTTGAAAGGGGCTGAGTGTTAGGCTATGTTCACACGATTTTATTTGAAACTTTTCTCGCCCCAATCGCCCTACGCCTCATACGGGCGAATCGTCCCATCATTTAAAGTAATCCCAGTTTCCCCAAGAACTATGGATTACTCCCCCCCTCCGCACAAGCGGTAGGGAGATAAGTGACATTCATTTTCAGTGGGGGAATACGGCCCCCAGTAATGAATTTTATGGCCGGCGCCCCCCCCCCCGCCCTCGACCACGGTAATTGTGTTGGGGGGAAATATGTTCCCCGCAATAAGCCGTGTGAACAGGCCTTAAAAAAAATGTCTCCTCATTGAATCTCTTTCCTCGGCCTAGGGGTTTCACTTTTAATTTAGGGCAGTTTCCCCCGGTTTCATAGCGCTTAAAGCCAGGCGTACTATACAACCATTTTTGGGACCTATCGGGAGAGAGTAAAAAAGGTCGTACTATATCACCTTTTGGGGGTGAGCACCCACCAGGGGGGGGAACTCAAAAATAGGACCTTAATGGACATATATTAATAGGACGTTTTTGCAAATCTTTAGCTCGTGTTTACAGGGTTATCAAGCCGTAATTGCAGCCGGGTTTCATCGCAATTCCGGGTGAATAAGGGGGGGGGGCGCGGCCCCCCGGCCCCCATAACTTACATTATCCACGGGGCGATTGCGCCTGGATAAGTTCATGTGACTTTTCCCTCCCCGCCCGGGATTCGCCGACGGAGGGGGCGACGGAATCCCTGTTTTTTAAAAGAGCGGGATTACCGAATTCCCGACGATGGCGCCGTACTGAGCCAAATCCGGGGCGCAGTAAAAGACTCCAAACCCCGGGGAAATAAGCCGTGTGAACGGCCTTTAACATAAAAAGCAATCCTTGTAATCAGACAACCCCTTTAACATTGATGTGGTTGACACTGAGAGAAATCAGAATCTAAGTAGTGCAGCCTAAGAACTTTCAGCAGTCAGAGCGTAGCTGAGGAGGAAGATATAGGGGGTTGTACAGTATATAGAAAATAAAAGATGTAGTTACTTCTGGTCAAATGAAAAAAAAAAATAATCTCACCCTCCTGCGGCGTCTCTCCCTAGTCTTCTGTTTTCCCCCTGGCTCCAGCCTAAATGGACGTCACCACTGCAGTGTCTGATTGCTTGTGGCACATGCCACTCCCTTACATGACCATTAGGTAGTGAACAGCTCTAAAAGGTGATGTAAGAAGAGGCATGTGACTTCTACTGCAATCGGCAGCCGCAGCGGTGCCGTCCCGCTCTGCTGAGGTAAAAGAAGAACCGAGGACAGATGCTCAGAGCCAGTGCTGGAATGGAGTGAGGAGGAAGGAGAGTGCCCCTTTTTTATTTTTTCTTTCGTTATAACACAGCGATCAGAAAGGCAGGGTGGTAATACACTGTCCCTGCCTTCATGGAGAGCCTGGCGAGGGCTGACAAGCCAGCTCTCCACTCCTGCAACTGCATGGTCAATGTGCAGCTGCACATTCTGCATGGACGTTCTAGAATGTTCTTGACCATCGCCCAGATTTTTAATCGTCAACGGCGGTCCATCGTGCAGTTTAAAGGGGTTCTCCATTTGTTTAGAGTGTGTGTGAGCCAGGAGGGGGCTTAAAATAGAAACAAAATTGAAACCGCCTTCCTCCGTGCACTGCCGGCTGCACACGTGTTCCCATTCGATGATGTTATTTTAATTGGTCACGTGACACTTGCATCCAATCACAGGCATCAGGGGTCTCCTCCTGTATAAGTGGCGCTATTACAGAGGCCAGAAAATTGGCTGCAGTGTCACAATGATCAATGAACCAGTGAGGAGCGCTATGAGCAGCAGCAGTGCTGGAACGGGGCGGGCGTCAGAGGTCAGTACATATAATATACACACACACTCCTCTACTGGACCCCCTTTTAGGAATCTGAATTATTGATACATACCGAACACTTCTTTGTGTCAGCAGCAAAAAAATTAAAACTTTGGGACCAAAGGACGGGGATTCCCTTTTAAAATAGGTTTTAAAACCCCTTGTATCGTGCCAAAAAGGGGATTTTAAAAGGACCTGGGTTAGTATTCATATAAAAGCAGCACGTTTTCCAGGAAAAAGGGAGTCACTCTTTAAATTTTCAGCAATGACATAAACCTCTATAAATGACTTTTTGGGACAGAGGGTTTGGGGGGTAATATAAAAAATTTTTAAATTCATCCACCTTTATTTTTTCCTGTTTTGCCCCAAAACGGGTCGAAATAAAAAAAAAGGAACCCCCCTTTTGAAACCTCGGGGTAACTATTTATGTGGATTATTTTTTGGGTTTTCCCGGAGCCCTGATGGGGTTTTATATATCTCATGAATCCCTTCCGGGGGGTTTGGGAAGACCATTTAGAAAAAATTTTTAAAACAAATGGAAGAGGGAAACCCTGAACCTGAAAAAGGACCCCCAAAACCCGGTCCCCTGGACCCTGCTTTTTCTTTTTAAAGGGGGGAAGGAGGGAGGGAGCTGCTTCTGTTGAAAAAGGGGGAAAAGGGGGGAAACGGGGCTGTTTTCTGTTGAAAAGGGGGAAAGGAGGGACTGGAGCTGTTTTCTGTTGAAAAGGGGGAAGGGGGGGACTGGGGGCTGCTTCCCCTTGTAAAGGGGGAAGGGGGGACTGGAGTGTTTTCTTTTGTGTAAAGGGGAAAGGGAGGGAGGAGCGGGCTTCTTTGTAGAGGGGGAAGGGGGACTGGACTGCTTCCCCCTTTTTAAAGGGGAAGGAGGGACTGGAGCAGTTTCTTTTGAAAAAGGGGGGAAGGGGGGGACTGGAGCTTCCCTTCTCTTTGTAAAGGGGGAAAAAGGGACTGGAGCTGCTTCTTTTAAAAAGGGGGGAAGGGGGGATGGAGCGGCTTCTCTTTTTTAAAGGGGGAAGGGGGGACCGGGAGCTGTTCTTTTTGTAAAAGGGGGGGAAGGGGGACTGGAGTCCCTTCTTTGTAAAGGGGGAAGGGAAAGGGACTGGAGAGCTTTTCTTGAAAAGGGGGAAAGGAGGGAGGGAGCTGCTTCTTTTGAAAAGGGGGAAAGGAAAGGGATGGGCTGCTTCCTTGTAAAGGGGGAAGGAGGGACTGGACTGCTCTTTTTTAAAAAGGGGGGAAAGGGAGGGACGGGATTTGCTTCTCTTGAAAAGGGGGGAAAAGGAGGGACTGGGGGCCTGCTTCTTTTTGTAAAGGGGGAAGGGGGGACGGAGCTGCTTCTTTTTTAAAAAGGGGGAAGGGGGGGACTGGAGTGCTTCTCTTGAAAAAGGGGGGAAGGGGGGGGACGGGGAGCTGCTTCTCTTGTAAGGGGGAAGGGAGGGACTGGAGCTGTTTTCTTTTGGGAAAAGGGGGGAAGGGAGGCCCTTTGGAGTGCCCCTTTGAAAAGGGGGGGGAGGGGGGGTTTTTTTTAAAAAAAAAATTTAAACCGGGGTTTAGGGTCTCTAACATAGGTCTTTTAAAAATTTTAATAAAAACCCCAGTCGGGGGATGTGAGCCCTGAAAGAAAAGAACAGGGGATGTGTTTTGGTAGTGAGGAGCAGCGTATTCTGAAGGGCCCCCGTCCCCCCAAACAGGTGCACGGGAGAAAGGGCCTGCACGCCTTTTTTTTTTTTTTTTTTTTAAAAACCCATCCCCTCTGCTTGGTTGTCACGGGCAGTGTCCATCCATGATGCAAAAGCAAGTGGTTCACTGCTCACCTGGAGGTGGACACTCCCTTGGGGATAGGGGCATGGAATTTGCTTCGTTTAAAATTTAAATCCAGCACCCGGGGAATGACAAAAAAATCCAAAAAAAAAAATCTTCAGATTTATTCCAAAGTTTAAAAGTCAAAACCCATGTTCTTTTAAAAATGGGTACGTGAAAACATTTTTGAGCATAGTGCCCCTTTGCATCGCTTTAAAAATCAGATGAACATTTGCAATCATTTGGGGACTTTAGGGAAAAAATAGAAGATTAAATTTTTGTTTACATTGGTCATTCTCCGGGGGCTTGGTTTTTCGAAATTTACGAAAATGTCCATCATTGGTCTGCAAAGTTTTTTTACTGAAGGATCAGATTTTGGCTTTAAAACCCTGGAGATTTTTGGGCCCCGTGTAAAAAAGATGTGTTTTTCCCAAGGGAAAACTGAAGACCCGGTTTTTAAACAGGGGGTCCCCCCCGCAAGAAGCCCACCGTCTGCTAAAAGGGAAGTACCTGGATCTGTGTTTTGATGCTACAGTGGGGGAAAATCCTGATACCTCCCATCGTTTTTCTTTCCCTAATGTCTCTCCCCCTTTCTTTTTGGGAATGGAGGGTGGATTTGACATGAATGATGGGGGGTTGAGTATGAAAAGAGGTAAAGTTGGGCATTCTTTCCCCAGTTCCTGGGGTTTCAGCGGGATGGAACTGTTGGGACTTCCCCAAAATTTTTTCGGGGGCCGGGTGGGGAATCTTAGGTGTGTGTTTGGGGGGGGGGATGAAAACTGTGAATATTTAGTGCTTACAATTGGGGGGTTTGTTTGTTTTGCATTCTGCTTTTATTTTCCGTCCTTCGTTTTTTGAGCAAACTCACCGTTGTCCGGGAAACCCTTTTGGTATCCCTGCATTGATGCCATCTTTTTTGCTGACCTTTTGCCCCCCGTAAAGCAGGAGGTTTTAAAGGGATGGGACGGGGAGGTGAGGCAAGTTTTTTAAAACAGCATTTAGTCTCCCAAAAGTTGAAAAAAGGGTCCCCGGGTCCCTCCTTGGGAAGTGATTAACTTCTCCCCTGGCCTTTTTTTTTAATACCCCTCTATTTGTTTTTTTTTTCCCCTTTCATCTTTTTATCCGAAAGGGTTAAAATGCTTTGATAAAATGTGACCCACAGACCCCCGTCAGGGAGACATTTCATCATTTTTATATATAACCCCTGGGTGCAGCATTTGGGGGGGTTTTCAGGGAGGTACAATTGGGGGAAATGGGAGGGAATTTTTAAAAATAGTAATGACCTCGCTCCCGGGTGGGGGGGGTTGCCACCTGTTTTATAGAACCCGGGGAGTCTTCAAATAGCCCGTGAGTGGGCTTAAAATCATTCAAATATGTTTTTACTCTGCACCCCCGTCCGCCACAAACCCCCGGCAAACCCGGGAAAAAGAGAGGATCAGAACCCGATGCTTTTTTTAAAATATCCCTGTATTGTTGGGGCACTTATGAACAATGGGGTTTTTTCGAATTGCCCCCCATTTTCCCTTTCTGGTGGTTTCCTTGCTCACCCCTCATTCCCGACTTTTTTTTACTATTATATGAATTTTAAACAAAACCCCGGGATAACTTCCTTTGTAACGTCCTATTCCCGGGCTGTGATTAGCATCCAAAGTTCATACTCGTCCATAGCGCAGAGCGCCTTGATGAGGGGAATGGAAAAAACACAAGTAAAAAAGGAGGAAAATTTAAACATTTTTAAGGTTTACCGTTTTTAAGCCATTATCTGAGCAAAACCCTGAAATAGTATCCATCTCAGCCCTTTTTGAATTTTTTTTCATGCAATTTTTGTCCAATTTTCGTCTCCCGGGGTTTTTGGAGGGGCGTGTGTGAAACTCGGGGGGAACCTGTTGGGTCAATTTTGACAGATGGGGCGTTTTTTGGGAAGACGGTACTTTTTTATGGGAGTGGGGGGGAATAACCCCGTGTGCAGCATTTTCAGAGAGACTGGGTACCCCCTTGGGTGTCAAACGGGCACAAAAAAAATCCAGATTAGGCGGTTTTGTTTTTGTTTTGCACCAGCTGAAATTGCTCACATCACAACACCCCAAAGGGCAGTTCTTTCAATATTGGGATTTTGGGCCGTTTTTAGAGGTTAAAGGCAAAAGGAAAAAAAATTGGATGCAGACTATTTAATATGGAATGCATTTTAAAAATCCATTTTCAGCCGTAAGACCCCGATCATCACCCAAATTTTACTGAACATTCTTTTTTGGCCCCCAAGCCCGAAACTCTGGGGGAAAATATGTCAAAGATGGCTGGGTGAAAAAACAGAAGACCTGGAAAAGTAAAACCAAAACCACTTTACTAGTACAAAAATTTTACAAAAACGTGAAAGCCAATTTTAGTTTTAACTGCATCAATTTGGGTATTAAGTACAACCCGTTTAAACCTTCATCCCCTTTACTTGGGGTTTTCTCCCGCAGGAATTTTGCAATTTAAAATCCCCCTATTAATTATAAGGCCATAAAGGGAATTTTTTTTTTTTTTTTTTTTTTTAGAGCCACCAGCCGCGACATTTTAAAGGGCAACGGGCCCTTTTTCTTTAAAAATTGAGAAAAAGGGCATTGACCTTTTACAAATCGCTGCCTGACAGCACGCAGATGTGGTTTGGGTCCAAATTTTTCCGTGTTTCTCATCAGGGTTTTAAAAAATTATTCCCTTTTTGGGAGTAATCCCACCTGGGGGATGACATTTGTAGGGGCTAAATTATAAAACATTTGATGGCTTGTTAGTTGAAATGGCTTTTTCACGGGTTTTTTTTTTATTTAACTACTTTTTCAAAAGGGTTTAAAATTTAAAACGACAAAGTTTTCTGTTTCATTTCATTTGTTAAAGGGGGCCTTTGGGAAAGCCTATAAGCAATTTTGCTGTGATTTCACCGAATAAAGGGTTTGGTTTTTTAAAAATTTAAAGGAAGGAGATGGGTGGGGGCACATTTTGAGGGGTTGAACCCTGCCTTTCCCTGTATATGCAAAAGTCAGCCCTGTTTTGTTTAAGACCCACTGTGTTTCCCCCATGACCCGCTGCCCGTGTCAAAAAGGGCACAGATAATAATGTATTAGCAGATTTATACATGCTAATACATTACTAAGTTTAAAAAAAAAAAAAATTTTAAAAAGTAAAAAACATAAATTGTAGAAAAACATCAATAAAAAATTTAATAAAAAAAGTGCATAATTAAAACCAAAAAACCTACAAAATATTAAAAGGAAACCACACGACTGTAAAACCCGTAGAATTATTAACAAATTAAATTTAAAAGTGGGAAAAGTAATCTGCACCAAAGGGCCTCACCGGACAGTCCCCCAAACCCTAATCGAAAACTTGGGGGTCGATACCTCCACATGCAAGTTTAAGGTGCTCAGTTTCCAAAAATTCAGTAAAACGGGAGTTACATTAATTAGAAAAAATTTCCGAACGGCACTCACCCGGTTTTTTTTTTTTAGCTCCCTTTATTCGAAAAACACCTTAAAACAGCAGAGGGGAAGACGGACAAAAAATAGATTATGTTTGTCCGTTTTGTCCCCCTCTCTGCTTTTAAAGTGAATTTTGGGAAAAAAGGGGTGATTAAAAAAAACGGGGTGAGTGCCCCTTTTCCCGGGCTTTTTTTTTAATTACATGTAATAATTATTTTTAAGTGAAATTAAAACGATTTTCCCCCAAAAAAAAACAACTTGTCCCAATAAAACGAGACCCCCCAAAACTGCGTAAAAAAAAAATAAAATTTTCAAAATTTGAAACGCAAAAGGGGGGAAAAACTAAAAAAAAAAAAAAAAATGCTGGTTATTAAATACTTTTTTAGGCGTTCGCCTTTAAAGGTTAAAGGTTTACAAACAATCTTTGTGCATCTGAATTTTCCGCTTCTTCCTTCGGGGGGGTCTATAAATCCTTATCTGTATGTGTAACATGGAGGAAATGATAGGGGAATTTATAACATATCCCCCAGCTTTTTCTGTCGGTGTCCAAATTTAAATTAACCAAATATATTGAAAACATGTCGAGGAAAATTTCCCCAAAATTCGGGTACCTTTCTCCTTTTTAAAAGCTGGCAAGCAGTTTTATTAACTTGGCAATCTATGCAAAACAGTAATTTTTTTGGTTAATCCCTTTTTAGTATTTTGGTTAGTAACACCTCTTATAATTTTCATTATTATAACAATCACCATTAATAAGCGCCCTTTATGGTCATACTAAAAATAAACCCCTCTAATAATGCTGTTTATTCTAAATACCCCGGACGCTATTTAATGATTGACTAGGTTCGAGATTTAAAAGGGTCAGTGGTTCTATTGCGATCCCAAAACAAAAAAAAGTTTTGAAAAGTTATCTGTATAACATTTGCCTAATCGCCCGGGAAAACCAAGATAGAAGTCTTGTTTTCAGTTAAATTGAATTTACCAAAGCAAGGACACAAGCTTAGTGGAAGGGTACTGTCATTAGAATTTAAAAAATTTTAACCCGTATTACAAATCTTTAGAATTTTTGATTTCCATATCGGGCACCTGGTCTGTGCAGAGGTGTGTACACATAAGGAATAAAATTTTTATCAAAATATTTTCAAAACTGCTGTGTTTTTTTACTTTTACATTGGAGCAGAAAGAAACTTTACTTTTTCTGGTTTCTAATTTTTTTTTATTTTCCACCCCGATGTCATTCCATTGAAGATGACTGGGCCCGCCCCCCCCTGGTGAAAATTTATCTCATTTGGATTGAATATAAGATGCAGAAAGGGGAAGGGGGCCGTTGGGATATTCCTGAAGGGGCCCCATAACCCATACACATACAAACATCTCTTCCCCCTTGCTAACGGACAAAACCCTGATGAGCTGGAAATTGAAAAGAACCAAGGGTTGGAGAATGGGAGTGATCCCAAAAATCTGGGGTACAGCTAAACCCCTTTTATGGACCCGGGTACATGGGACCGCAACCCGGGAACAGTGTATTAACCCACTAGCATTGGTTCGTTACCTGCCTTCCAGCCAAGTAGGTGTCTTGTTGTTGGGCATTAGGAGTACATACAGGGTTAGATTACGCAAAAACT
>JAODAL010084907.1:0-10768 GCA_025379985.1 Phyllomedusa bahiana
GTACAAGAGCTATTTGCGGCAAACAGACGCACGGACTGCAATAAAACTATTTAAAAGTTATAGGGATAAGTTATGCCGGTTTTTGGGAAAACTGACACGCAGTGATTGCAATAGAACTGAAAAAACAGGGACAATTTCACCTCCTCTCTGAGGTCTGCTGACCAAAAAAGTGCTAAAAAACAATGCTTTTTCAATTCAAGGTCACATAACACACTGAGCTGCACAATATCTCCCTTCATTTCCAAAGCCTCTCCTCCTAACTAAATTGAACTTTTGACCTAAATGCCAAATGCTACGTTTGGAGGAAAGCCAAATCAACACATCACCCTGAACACATCATCCTCACCGCGAAGCATGGTGGTGGCAGCATGATGCTGTTGGGATGCTGTGCTTCAGCAGGGACTGGGAAGCTGGTCAGAGTTGATGGGAAGATGGATGGAGCTAAATACAGGCAATCCTGGAGGAAAATCTGTTAGAGGCTGCAAAAGACTTGAGACTGAGAAGTCGGTTCCCCTTCTAGAAGGACAAGAACCCTAGACATACAGCCAAAACTACAATGGAATGGTTTAAACTAAAGCATACTTATGTGTTAAAATTGCCCACTCTAAATCCCATTTAGAATGTTGCATGACTTGAAAATTCCTTTACACAAACATTCACTAGCCAATCTGATTGAGCCAGAGCTATTTGGCAAAGAAGAACAGGCAAAAATTCCAGCCTCCAGATGTTCAAAGCTGGTAGAGACATCCTCCCAACAAACCTGAAGCTGTCATTGCAGATAAGGGAGGGAGAGAGGTGGAGGGCTGTCTACATATGCACGCCACCCTTTTCAGTTTTTTAATTTGCAAACATTTGGAGAAGCACATATAATTTTCTTTACACTTCACAAATACTTGTTACTTTGTGCTACTCTATCGCATAAAATATCAATACAATACATTCAAGTTTGTGGCTCTAATGTTTAAAAATGAGTAACAGTTCAACGGTTATGAATAGTGTTGAGCGATTGCGTTGGCTATCGAGATCGATCGATAGTCGATAGTCGGCCGCTATCGATAAGGTTTTTCGATAGTGAGCATCGATTATGCGCGATGACCATTAAAGTCTATGGGAGAGCAACAACACCTTCATTATTACACCCAAACAAGGCTGGAGAAGCTGAAATTAACATCCACAACAGTCAAATGGATACGTGCTACATCTTAGGCAACACACTTAGGTTATAAAAGTCACAGAAAAAAAGTCACAGACCATTTACTATCCCTGTCTTGTACCACAGCCTGACCCTTAAACCTGCATCACCCACAAATTAAAAAGTGCCAGAAGGCAGTATGATTTGAACCATCATGTTACTTGAACTGGACATTGAATATCCCTGTCGTGGAACGCAGCATGAGCCCCAAACCTGCATGACCCCCCACATTTAAAAAGTGCCGCAAAAAGGAGTCTTTTAACCACCATTTTAGTTTCACTGGACATTGACTATACCTGTCCTGGCCACAGCATGAGCCCCAAAACCTGCATGACCCCCATATTTAAAAAGTGCCGGAAAAAGGAGTCTTTCAACCACCATTTTAGTTTCACTGGACATTGACTATACCTGTCCTGGGCCACAGCATGAGCCCCAACACTGCATAACCCCCACATTTAAAAAGTGCCGGAAAAAGGAGTCTTTCAACCACCATTTTAGTTGAACTGGACATTGACTATACCTGTCCTGGGCCACAGCATGAGCCCCAAACCTGCATGACCCCCACATTTAAAAAATGCCGGAAAAAGGAGTCTTTCAACCACCATTTTAGTTTCACTGGACATTGACTATACCTGTCCTGGGCCACAGCATGACCCAGGGCCGGAGTTACAGTGGGTGCGGTGAAAGCCCAGGCGGCTCGTCACTATTTAACACCGGGTTTTAAAATCCCCTGATACCAGAAAAACGAAAACGTCGTTCGAAGCAAGTGCGAAGGGGAATTGTGAGAACTCCCCTTCCTCTGTACACAGTCAATACCTGGGAAACGCTTGCCCCTCCGAATATGTGGCCCAAAATTGACTTCACTTGAAATACGGGGGAACGCCCCTTTTTAAACCCAGGTGCCCTTTATCTGGCATTCTTTTTTACTCAACGTGCTGAGGAAATGGTCTCTGTACTTTTTTCTCTGTCCGTGCTCCATACTCCTGTCCTCTGAAAACCTAAAACGGCAAGTTTTCCTGTACCTCCCTTGAAAAAATTCAGAGGAATTTTTTTAACAGCTTTTTTGTACAGCACGTTTTTTAGTATTTTTAATTCTAGAAAACACATTTTTAAAATGGATGGAATCCCACCATGTCTTTGTTTCTCTTTTTTTTTCATGTATTAAATGGGGTCCAAACAGGTTTTATAGCTATGTTTAAAGATCTTGCAAAAACAAGTCTTTTTAAAAAATTTTCCATTAACGGTCCTACCTTTTCCGTTTCTGACACACCTCCCCCTTTGGGGACACTCTTACAATTGTGAAAACAAATTCGTAAAAACAACATTTTTTAAAAGGGACCTTATATAGCTGATGCCAGCAAAATTCCCCAAAAAAATTCAATCTGACCCTTGACCCCTTTTGGTCAATTGTGAAAACAAATTTTTAAAAAAACATTTTTTAGAATGGGACCTGAGTATGCTGCATGTCACAGCAAATCCCCCCAAAAAATTCAAAGCATCCCCTTGACCCTTTTTGGCTTTTTGGAAAAAAAATGTCTGTAAAAAAACATTTTTTTTATAATAGGACCTGTAGTATTGTGCATTTAAAAGCAGCATCCCCCAAAAAAATTTAAAAAAAAATGACTTCTCACCACTGTTTAAAAATTGTGAGGAAAAATCCACTTAGAACCACATTTCTTTTCCAAAGGACCAAATTATAGTGTATCCCAGCAACAGACCCCAAAAAAAATAAATATACTTCCAGCCACTATTAAAAATTGTGGGGGAAAAGAAAACCAACTTAAAGGAAGTTACATTTAAAAAAAAAATTTTTTTCCAAATTTTTAAAAAAAAAACCATTGAAAATTTCTTTTTGAATTTTTTTTCCCACAGCAACATGACCTAAAAACCCAAATGACAATTTCGAAAACTTCTTAAATAAAGTAGTAAATGGAATCGTTTTGTCGAAACCTTGCGTCTTTTACAGTCCCCTCACAGCAAAACCAGCAAAATGAACTGTTGGGAAAAGAAATAAAAATTGCAGTAAAAATATATTTTAAAAAAAGTTTTAAAAGGGCCCATTTCTTTTGAAAAGGAAATGTAATAAACCCGGGCAACTAATCGGTGACCTCGCAATTGGGCCACAACACATCAGAGATCCATCCTATTCACTTGAGAAAGTAAACGATCCACATTATCTTGGAAAGCCGAGGGTTGTCTTAATGACTCCTCCACTGTGCTAAAGGGGTCTCCCTCAGTATACCGGGCTGCGGCAGGAAAACACCCTATGGCGTGACGACCACCGGCCCTTTTCGTCCATTTTGGATCCCCCAAAGTCTATTGGGTCCGGAACACTGAAAAAACAGGGTTTTGAGACGCAGAATCTGCACCGATCTTAAGCTATTCTTGTGTTGGATGTGTCCCCGCAGCATGCATTGGGAGGATTTAAACAAAGATTGCCAAGGTACCCATTAGGCTTTGCCACCTTGCCTGCCCCCCGCCGCACCCCTACTTGCACCACTGCTGTCACGTCGCATTTTTTTCCCCGTGACATTTGGGGAACGTAAGCAACCAACAGATTCTCCAGTTGACAATCAGAAAGGGTTCCCCTTTTTCCCTGCTTTTACTCCTATTTGGGGGGGGAAGGGAAAGTGCTGATTTGTTTTGTACCGGGGATCCAGGAGGGGGGCCACCCAGTAACTGTTGTTCTTTTTAGGCCCTAAGCGAGATCATTTTTGGAAAAAAAATGGAGCACCCAAAAGCACCATTGAGAGATGACCTTATTTCCCAACCCTCGGGTGAGGGGCCTAGCAAACTCATCTTCCCCATCTTCCTCCCCGCCTCAAATTCGCCCAACCCTTTTCCAAGGCCGGACTCGGTAACATTCGGTGTCTGGAATACCCCTCCTCCTCCCCCCGCGCCTCCGGCACAGCTTCAACACACCCTACTTGCCTAGATGATGCACCCTGAGAGCGATGCGCCACCTTGCACTAGCTCTGGACCCCAACCACTGCCTAAAAAAACCGATAAAAATGGAAACTGTCGGCCTGTGATTTACGGGAAAAAAGGCTCCGTTCCGCATCTGTGTCCGTCCCTCCTCCGCTGGCGGGACCTTTGTTTCAGAGTGTCCAACCGATCGCCCAAAAACAAAGATCACCACAAGCTCATGCGACAGGCAGGGACGAAGCAGAGGCGAACGCGGAAGTGCAACTCGCCTGACCTTTTTCCGCAGGCATCCGCCCGGGTAGCTCTTTAAAATTTCGGAGAAAAGGTTTAGACGTCCAGGCAAGGGATTGCTCCACCCAACCGTTTAAAGGGGCGCCGAGTTTTTCGCCCGTTATCGCACCCCCCACCTTGCCGGGCACAATTTCTTTCACCCAGCCACGCTGGGCCTCGTTGCAAACCCGTCCACAGCTCCTGCCCTTTTTGGGGGAGGGGTCTCCAAGGGGCAGTTTTAATTCAAACGGCCTGGTGCCCTCTGGGCACTGAGCCACCAAGGACCTGGGGAAAGGCCCTGCACCATCCCTGGGGTTTTGAAGAGCGTGCGCCGAGCCCTGAGAGCCACCGTCACCCCCCAGAGACACCCACCCAGCTCACCCATGAGCGTCACAAGATAAAGCCCCTTTGGCCGGCTTACACCATGTTCCGGTGGTGAGAGGGACTTTTCCGGGACACAGACAACAACGCGCTTAAAAATTTTAGATGACACGGCGGGCCAAGATGGACCTTACTGGCAAAAAAGCCTCTGGGCTCGGGTATTGGGGGCAAGGCGAGGGCCTACTGGGGAACCCCTTGCCACCAACAAAAGAAAAACATTTCCAAAGGCCAAAAGCCGGGCAATGCCACTTTTTGGGCTTTGGGGTTTTTGGGAGGGTTTGGGTTAAAGTTTTCTTCTCTCCCAAACCAAAAAACAGAAGGCTTCGCAGACGGGCCGCTAAAACGCGTCAGGCGTCAAACTGGGGGAAGGAAAGGGGGTAGATGGTTCCCCGGGTGGTGTGGGGGTACCGGGCACGGTGGGGGCTAAGCGGAGCGATCCCGATAAATACTCTGAAGACATGGCAGCGGGGAACCTGGTGGGGGGGGGGAGAGGATGGGGGAGACAGGGTGTGACAGTTTGGAGGCCCGCGTCGGTCTGGCCTTTTTGGCCAAGTGTTCCCCCCATTCAACTCATGAAAATTCGCCATTGACTAGACATGTTGGGGTGGTTAACCAATTGGGGTTTTTGCCTCTATTTATGTTTTTACGGCAAAGCGGCATATGACACGCGGGGTGAACAGAGGTTTGGGGCAAAAAAGGGCCCCAGGCTTGAGGGGTCCTGGCCCTTTTTTGACGGCGATAAGCAGGAGGGGGGTTTGCTCGACCGGGCTGGCGGAATCATTCAGCGGACTTTTTTGCGCCCCCGCCCCTCCCTTTTGTGGGGGACCCTATTGTCACACCCCCATCGTCTTCCTCCTCGTCCACTGATGAAGCCTCGAAAAGCAAATTCTGGGGAAAAGACCAGAGGGCCGAAATGTCGTCATAAATCATCATCAACAACACAGGTGACTTGGCTCCTGATTTTTCTGCATCCAGAAGCGCTCTACAAGCAATGGCCACTGCCAGGCGTCCCACCGCCCGGGGATTTTTGCCGATTGACCGCTTCCTTCACCCCCCTTGTGGCATCAGTAACTCGTCAGAGCAACAAATCATCCTTTGTTTTTTTAACATGCCTTCTGACCCCAACCCCGCATTTTGCATCAAAGAGGTCTTCAGACAATGTTTAACCACAGTGGTGGGTACACATTGACTTTTGGGGCAGTTTCATGTTGGACGGAGCGATGAGCTGTTTTGACGACTTTTTTGGGGGCCGACGGGAGGACGAGGGGTAAGACTGCTAATGCAGGTTGCATTAACCCTGAAGGACAAGGCGACAGTTCATTACTGAATTCACGGGGCCCTAAAACCCACATGACAGGCCTGAGGGTCCTGCAACTGACGACCGCTGGCATCGTTTTTTGTCACCACACGGAAAGGGAGCACCTTCTTCGAACCCTACCTCCATTCTACCCCCCCCTTTTTGCTCGCTTACCACCGCATTTCGCTCCATGTTCAGAAATATAAAAATTTAAAAGGTAGGAATATTTTGGGGGAAAGCCCTCTTATAAAAGACGGCAAATCACAGCTATTCTAAAATCCCCTAATCAAAACAAAATTGCTGGATTCAAATTTAACTGCAAGGTTCTATCAAAAAATCGGACTGGACAAAAGTCCAAAAAACACATCTGTTATGTTTTTTGGTATAATTACGTATTTTTTTGCACCTTTCCCCAATTCACCTTGGGGAATATAAATGCTGTTTTTAAAATTTTCGTAGATCTGCCTCAAGAAAAGTGCGGGGGCGCAAAAGCAAAAAACACGTAACATGTTTTTTTATATAATAAACGGAATTTTTTGCACCTTTCAATCCCCTGGGTGAAAAATAAAAATTGCTTTTTAAATTACGTAAAAAAGGGGGTCAATGAAAATTTCTGGTGGGCAAAAGTCAAAAAAAAACGAACTTTAGTTTGATATAATAAACGTTTTTTTTTTGCACCTTTCAATTCACCTGTGGGAATATAGAATTGCTTTTTTAAAAATTTACGTAGATGCTTTCGTCAAAGAACAGTGCTGGGTGCGCAAAATCAAAAAACAGTAACTGTTATGTTTTGATATAATAAACGGGATTTTTTTTTCACCTTCAATTTAATTGGGTGAATATAAATTTCTGTTTTTTTAAAATTTTTCGTAGATGCGCCAAAGAACAGTGCTTTGCACAAAAATCAAAAAAAAACGTAACTGTTATGTTTTGATATAAAAAAACTATTTTTTTTCCCTTTTAATTCACCTAGGTGAAATAGAATTTGTTTTAAAATTTACGTAGATGCTGCTCAATGAAAATGCTGGGTGCGCAAAAATCAAAAAACACGAATGTTATTTTTTTAATAAAAAAAAGTAATTTTTTGCACCTTTTAATTCACCCCGTGGTGAAAAATTAATTGCGTTTTTAAGATTTTCTTTGATCTGCTCAATGAACATGCTGGGTGCCAAAAGTCAAAAAACACTAACTTTTAGTTTTGATATAAAAAACGTATTTTTTGCACCTTTTAATTTACCGTGGGGAATATAGAAATTTCTGTTTTAAAAATTTACGAGAACGCGCAATAACGGGGGGTGCCAAAATCAAAAAACACTACTTTATGTTTTTTTATATAATAACGGATTTTTTGCACCTTTCAATTCACCTGTGGGGAATATGAATTGGTTGTTTTTAAGATTTACGAGATGCTGGGGGTCAATGAACAGTGATGGGTCAAATCAAAAAAAACTAAAGTTATGTTTTTATAAAATAAACGGTATTTTTTTTGCACCTTTTAATTTACCGTGTGAATAAGAATTGCGTTTTAAGATTTACAGACTGCTTCCCTGAAAAGGCTGGGGGGGGCAAAAGCAAAAAAAACGTAACTGTTATGTTTGAAAAAAAAACATTTTTTTGCACCTTTCAATTCACCTGGGTGAATATAGAATTGCTGTTTTTAAGATTTACGTAGAGCGCGTCAATGAACATGCTGGGCGCAAAATCAAAAACAAACGGTTATGTTTTTTAATAAAAAACGGTATTTTTTTGCCCCTTTTAATTCACCGTGGTGAATATAAATTGTGTTTTACTTTTTTAATTCTGCTTTAATGAACATGCTGGGGCGCAAAATTAAAAAAAACACTAAAAGTTTTTTTTGATATAATAAAAAGGTTTTTTTTTTCACCTTTCAATTCACCTGTGTGAAATAAATTGCGTTTTAAGATTTACGTAGATGCGCGTCAAGAAAAAGGCTGGGGGCGCAAAAGTCAAAAAAACACGAACTTATGTTTTCCCTACGATACACTTTTTTGGAACAAACAACCTGTTCGACTACAAAATTTCGGTTTTTTAATTAAGGGGGCAAGGTGGGTAATCAACATCACAGGGGTTTTAAATTTTTTAAAGGGTAAAATTAACACCTATCTGAAATTTATACGTAATAAAATGGGGTTTTGCAGTAACAAGAGACCTGCATTACTAAAATGATTTTTATCCAAATAAGTTCAAAACTCCCAAAATCCAGGAAAATTTCAATAGCAACTGTTAAAAAAAAGATAAACCCTACAATTCTACACTAAGTCTTGGAACTTTATCCAGTGTTTTTTTAATAGACTTGTCTGGTTCGCCCCGGGCCCCCCCCCCCCCCGCCCCCACCGCCGGGAAATTACATGGTAATGCGCTTTTTTAAAATTTTCCTAGCAACAAAAAAAAATGTTCAAATCCTAAACTAACTAAATTAAAAATCACACTAATATAAGGTTTCTCTGTGCAGAAATAACTAATTCGCTGAGCTGTTTGGCCACAGGGAAGCGCAGGACCCCATCCCTAGAACCGAGAACACTGAGGGTGAAACAGGGAAAAGCTGTTTTATTAAAAAGAGTCATGTATTTTTCCAGCAATCGCAACCATACACATCCCACATGACGTCCACACACATCTCACCCTGCCTATTCGTAATCCATTTCGGCCGCCAAAATTAAGAAGCGCCGAAAAAAGGCGCGATCTTAATAGATTTTTGCCAATTTAAACCTTATTATCCATGTCTGGAAATTTCGATCACCAAAAAAACCTTCGATTTCAAATTGTCGATAAAAACGCTCAACACTATTTATGAATACTTTTGCAACCCACATAAGTGTTACACAATTTTCTTCAATTTCAGTTGCATTGTTTTTTTAAAGTATGCACAAAAAGAAACTTTTGAATTATTAAAGATCAAAAAATAATCATTTCCCTGTTTTAAAAAAACCCCTTTTAAACACACACCATCACACCCACCTTTAAAAAAAAAACTCTGACCCCCCTCTCTGTTTAAAAATTTTCCTTATCTCACAATTCCTTTTGCCCCCAAACTCCTCAACACACGTAATCTCCAACTTTCCTCCCACCTCTCCCCAACCCTACACACAACCCATTAAAATCTATTTCCAACCCCACCACCCACCGAAAAACCGCCCAAACAAGGTCCCAATACCACAACTGCTAAAGATCACGCCTTTTTCTCATCATTTCCTTCAGATCTTCCCTCCATGACACTGTCGACCATTCCCCCCCTTCAAACCTCCATCTCCAGCATCATGGACTGGCCTTTCCGGATCCCTCATACCCCCTGATCGAACATTCAATTTCCCCCACACCAAACCCCCCCCCCTCCCTTTGATTCTCTCTGTTTGGTGTCCCTCAGGGGTTATCCCGGCCCACACTCTGGGCCCGGGGCCTCATAGCTTCACACGGCTTTCATACCACCTAATGCTGACAACCACAAACCCACACTTTGGCCCCCCAATATTTTCTCTCGTTCTTTTGGGTTTAGACTGCTTTTTGTTTTATTTCCTCCTTCTTCTCCCCTTTCTCCTAAAAAATAAAAAAAGGGGGAAAAAACCCAATTTTCATCTTTCCACCTTTTTTCTCCATCTCCCCACCTGATCTCTGTATCACAGTCAATGACTCTACACCTCACCTTTTTCCGCAAGTCCCCTAAATTTGGGGATAACCTTGACCCCTCTCTGTCCAAAAACCCCATCCAAACCCTTTCTTCTGCTGCCACCTCCCCTGAAAAAAACTCTCGCATCCTTATTCCTCAACTTCGACACACAAAAAAAAGCAGTCCCCTCCCTGTCATCTTCCCCCCTAGACACGCAACATTTTCTCTGTGGCCTCCCACGCACTCTTTTCCCCCTTAAAAACCCTCAAAACACAAAAAATCAAAAAAAAACCACTCTAAAATGTAACCTTTTTAAGATTAAATTAAAAACGTTAATCCCCTTTCTACATATACAATTGACACCCACACCCAAGCTGGGGAAAAAATAATCAAATATGGCCAATTAACACTCAAGGTTACTTAGTGACCACCAAAAATATTTGACCCTATGTAGGGACCCTTTTTACTACTTCCTCACCCTTATTATGGGCCTACAAAAAAAGCGGGACACGCCCCAAAAAGGGCGGCCCCCCCCAGAATGCTTTCCCATACCCCCTCATTCTTAAATAAATGCAATGGAGGTCAAAAAATTTCCCAAAGTCACCACATATAACACATTCAAGAAAATAAATAATAATATATATATAATTATTCTTACTGTCCTTTTCAAAGGACTAATCCCCCCGTTTTTCCCCCCAAGTTGCAAGAGGGTTCCTCAGGGACGCATAAGCCGACTCCAAGAGCACTTTTCACCCGCTATAGGGGATGAGGGATTCAACCAATTCCCCTTAAAAACCATCCCAACCTGGCCCGTCAAACCCACCTTTTTTTCACACCCCCCCCCCCCTGACAAAACCTTCACTGAAAAACCATTGCCATGACCTACGGCCCCAAAACCTTTTCCCCCCATACATCCGGCCCCAACTCTAATAACCCCCCCATGCAACTCCACTCCCCACAGGGCCTTCCTCTCTGCTCTCTTTTTCTCAGCTCCTCACAAAACCATTTCCCCAAAACTCTCCATGCTTCCCCCCTACTCGGGCCCCGCTGCCCCAACCATCAACCCCCCTCCCCTTTT
>JAODAL010084908.1:0-10767 GCA_025379985.1 Phyllomedusa bahiana
GCTTTTCCAAATCCCTCAAATCAAAAAAAAAATTGCTGGATTCAAATTTAACTGAAAATTTAGCTCTATGAACAAAGTTCCCTGACCAAAAGTAAAAAAAAAAACCCCTGTCTGAAATGTTTTGGGGAAATAAAAAAAGATATTTTTGGCACCAATCAATTCACCGTGGTAAACAACAAAATTGCTGTATTAAAATTTTAAAACGGCAAAGTAAAATCTACCAACAAAGCTTGACTGACCAAAAGTAAAAAAAACCCACCTGTCTGAAATGTATAGGGGATAAAAAAGGGTTTTTTTTTTGGCCCCTATCAATTCCCTGGGTGATTTACAAATTGCTGGATTAAAATTTAAATCCCAAAGAAAGATCTATCAACAAAGCTTGACTGACCAAAAGTGAAAAAAAAAACGTATCTAAAAATGTTATACTGAAAATAAAAAGGTTTTTTTTTGGCCCCCTATCTTTTAAACCAAAGGTGCCCTACTAAATTTTTTAAAAAAAAAAAAAAAAAAAAAAAATCAAATTTAACACAAAGTAGCTCTATGAAAAGCTTGATGCCCAAAAAGGGCAAAAAAAAAAACCCCTGCCCTAAATTGTATACGGGATAATATAAGGTTTTTTTTGGCACCTATAAATTTTCACCGGGGGTTGGGATCTACTTTGCTGTTTTCCCAAATTTAACTGCAAAGTACTCAATCAACAAAGCTGTACTCCCCAAAAGGGGAAAAAACCCGAAATTTTGAAATGTATTCGGAAAAATGAAAGGTTTTTTTGGGCACCTTTCAACCTTTCTGACTACAAATTGTGGATTTTTAAATTTAACGGGCGGGTGGCTATTTTAACAAAGCGGGAATTTGGGAAAAATTGAAAAACACCTATTGAAATGTAAAAATGATAAAAAAAGGGTGGATTTTTCCCACCTAAAAAAGAGCCCTCCCAGTTACTAGAAAAGAGGTTTTACCCCAAAATTATAAGTTCAGGCTCCCCAAAATATCCAGGAAATATTTCAATAGAAAACGGGTTAATAAAAAAAGCAAATTGCAGTGCAATTTTTTACACTAAGTTTTGGGTAAACTATACCCAGAAATTCTTTAAGAGCTTGGGCTGTGTTCGCCCCGCAGGGGGCCCCCCCCCCCAAAACCCCCCTCACCCCCGTTACTTTTCAGCGGTAGTGCTCCTTTTAAAATTTTCTACCTAACAAAATAAAATCTTCAAATCTCTGATCTAAAATAAATTGTAAGGATCACAGCTAACAGTTTGAGCCTTTTTCGTGAAGAAATAGAATTTAAATTTGCTGAGCTGTTTTGGGCAAAAGGCAGAGCCCCAAAGTCCCACTGCCTTAACGCTGACAACAAATGATCATGAAAAAATAAGGGATGTTCTATGTAAAAAGATGTCATGTGATTTTTTTGCCGCCAATCGCTACCATCCACATCCCAGGCATGACGTCGCACACACATCTCACCCTGCTCTATTCTGTTAAGCTGATTTGATGGCCGCCAAAATGACAAGAAGCGCCGAAAATGGCGCGATATTAATAGATTATGCACAGATTTTAACCTAAATTATCGCGTGATCTAAAAAATCTGATCAACGTAAATACTGTGCCGATTTCAACTTTGTCGATAATAATCGCTCAACACTAGTCATAAATGTAAAGTGATAAACCATAGATCATATCATTATGTTTATTGTTCTCATGGTCATGTATGCATTCTGGGTCTCATGGTTTAAAATTGAATGATGAATACACATTCAAATATAGTTTCATTTGTTTGGATGTTCAAGACCTGATGATATTTGTCATGAGTCAGTTTATTTATCTCAAGTTACTCTAAATAAGTAAATATGATTTGAATCATCCAGAATGTTAGGTGGGAATTTCTGACCTGAAAATTTCCATAGCAGGAGATAATTGCTGAGATAATATCATTAGTGTCCTTTATAGATAATTACAGAATAGTTCTCCAGTTTGTGATCCTAATAAGCCATATTAAGCCATGTAAGACAAAACTATAAGCAATATTTTATACACTGGTTTATCCTGAATGTATACCAGGTAGATATATCATAAGTATTCATAGCCATTCGTATTGTATTTTGCTAAGTAATGATGAGCGATTTAATCGAGAAAAGTTGAAAGTGAAGTGATTTTCAGGTTTTCTGAGATCTCGATTCGATCTGATTTTTTCCCTTAAAATCGTATTAACAATCGTGATCGCGGATTCAGATGGCGCTATTTTCGCAGCTTCCTGTACTTTTGTCGGCCAGCCAATCGGCGCAGAGCACAGAGGGGGGTCAAGAACGTCACCAGAGGAGGGTGTAGGGATCTCATTGGCTGCTAAAATCACATGACCTTGTTTTATCTATGTCATGGCACTTCTTACTCGCCGCCATTAGCTTACACACTGTGAATGGAACGGATCGAAGTCTCTCTGCTTAGCTTTTTTAAAAGCTGGCAGACACTATTTCCCAGCGTTTTTACCACGGAAAGGCTGCTAGATAGATAAGTTAAATTAGGGTACAGCAAGATTAAGCAATTCTACAGAGTATTAGTCAGAGATTTGGATACAGCTGCATTGCCTTAAACTTCATTGGTTCAGTTTCTGGCGGGGGGGGGGGGGCACTTGGGTTGGGGGGCAGCTTCTGCATCAGACACAACTTCATTAATCTATTTTATCTAATCACTGTGAGATAGCAGCATATTTTATTTCTACATTGCCCTAAACTTCCAGGCAGCAGTTTCTCAGGAGGGGACCACTTGGTTGTGGGGGGAACTTCTGCATCAGACACAGCTCCATTAATGTCTCATTAGAAATCACTGTTCTATAGAGTTTTAACCTGGAAAATGTCATTCCTTGGCCACAGCGTCTGTGCTGCAGTGTAATATGGACAGCCAGTGTACAGGACACTTAGGAAATTAGCCCTAAACAGAAATAGCTTTGATACACAGCTTTTTGGCAGAAAGCATTATTCCAGCAGCAGCTTTTTTTGGGGGGTACAGCCGGTGTAAAAGACCCCGTTCTTCCATAAGACCCAAATTCAAAGATATTACATAGAAAAAAATCCTGTTTCTAATCCTTAATGCTTGTCACATAAGATGACATTGCTTGGCTATTCCATAGAAAAAAGTCAAGGACTGAAGGAAGAACAGTGTTGATTGGTTGTCAGAGTTGTTCCACGACACCTATTTTCATAGATATTCTGTAAAAAACATTTCTTTTTCTACCCCTGGTTGTCAGAAAAGACCATATTTCTTAGATAAACCGTAGAAATATATTCTATTTGTACTCCTGGTTGTCAGCTGTGGGAAAAGAGCACATTTCAGACATATTCCGTAGAAAACATTTCTATTTCTCCCCTTGATTGTCAGAAAGGACCAAATTTCTTTGATAATCCATCGAAAACTATTATTTTTGTACTCCTGGTTGTCAGTTGTGGGAAAAGACCACATTTCTTTCATAATCCGTCGAAAATTTTTCTATTTGTTCTCCTGGTTGTCAATTGTGGGAAAAGACCACATTTCCTTGATAATCCGTCAAAAATTATTCTATTTGTACTCCTGGTTGTCAGTTGTGGGAAAAGACCACATTTCAGAGATATTCTGTAGAAAAAAGTCTATTGCTAGTCCTACTTGGCTGTTGTAAATTACAAGGCCTGAAACAAGAACTGTTGACTTGGTGTTACAGTTCTTCCATAAGACCGCAATCAGTAATGAAGAGTGTCGCCAATCTGTTCTTCAGTGGTTAACACAACCTACATCTAGCGGTTTTACCTTCTCGTCCTCTCAGTCACTGCCACAAATATCATCATTATCATTGTCAGCATCAGTCCAACCTGAAGCAAACGCAGCCCAAATGTCAACCCATGTACAGACAACTGTGGATAATCCATGTTCTGAAGAGCTCTTTGATGACACAAGGTGGTTGGGATCAGAAGGCGTTTCAAAAGATCAAGAGACCAAAGAGGATGATTTTGCCTGCTCTGACGCCCACTCGCTGATGCGTTCAGAGGAGAAGTAAGCTGGTCAGTCGGCAGAAATCCCAAGCGGTCAACAATGCATTGCAATGCCTGTGGCTTCTAGCCTGCAGCTTCAGGTTGTAGACTGTCAGGACAAGGAAGTCCCTTGTAATGATGATGATGATGTTGATAATGACATTGTGGATCCAAAGTGGTCTTTTCAGCAGTATTTGCTTGCGAGCACCTCATCAGTGGACGAGGAGGAAAATGATGGGGTAGTGTCAATGCGGGTCCGGCCTCAGAAAGGGAAAGAGCGGTCGCACAAGTCCGCTGAGAATAATCTGCCAGCCATGGTCAGTGGTGGCAGCGGAAACACTGCTACTAGGTTATCACCGTCAAAGAGGTCCAGGACCTTTGAAGCCTGGGCCTTTTTCGATCACGCCTCAGATTTGCCGACCAACATCATATGCTGGATTTGCCATCAACGCATCAGAAGAGGGAAGAATCTAAAGTGTTTAACCACCATCAACATGAATAGGCACATGCATCTAAAGCAAGCATCTAAAGCAAGAGGAGTAACTTGGAGAAAAAAGGCCACACAGGTCCTGGGCTTCCAACCACTGTGACACCCACTGTTTCTTCCTCCTCCTCCGTCACCACTTCCAAGACTGAGGGTTCCTCTGCTGCAGCATGAGCAAGCATCACCCCCACTGCCACACACTGTCACCTGATTACCACCACCACCACCAGAGACACAGCCTACCCTCTCCTTCCACCATTTTGACCTGCACACCAGTCTAGCAGCCATCCTTCTGTGTCCCAGGTGTGGGAGCATAAGAAACGCTTTCAACCCAACCATCCAAAAGCCAAAACTTGAATGCTGGCATTGCCAGGCTCTTGGCCTTGAAAATGTTGCTTTTCCGACTGGTGGACACATATGGGTTCCAACACCTCATCGCCCTGGCTTGCCCCCAATACCAGATTCCAAGCTGGCATTTCTTTTCCAGAAAAGCCATCCATGTTCTGGCCAGCCACGTGTCAGATAAAATTTCCAGCGCGTTGGCTGCATTTGTGTCCAGCAAAGTCCATCTGTCCACCGATACATGGACTAGTAAGCACGGTCAAGGCCACTACATCTCTGTGACAGCTCATTGGGTGAATTGGGTGGATGTCTCTGGTGATGATGGTGGATCTCAGGCTCGGCATACACTCTTCCACACTGCAGGGATAGTGTAGGTTTCTGACCCACAAGCTCCACGGGTCGCATTATGTGCCAAGAGAAACCAGGCCGTGTTAAAATTAATGTGTTTTGGAGACCGTCAACACACAGGTCAAGAGCTGTGGACGGCTCTGCACAATGAGACCGAGCAGTGGCTGGGTGATTAGAACCTGGCGCCAGGCAAGGTGGTGTGCGACAACAGGCAAAATCTCCTTGCCGCCCTAAAGATCGGTAGGCTCGCGCACATCACTTCCCTGGTCGTCCAGAAATTTCTAAAATACTACCTGGATCTTGACTGCCTGCTGAAGAAGGCTCGATGTCTGAGCTTACACTTCTGGCATTCGCACACTGTTTCGGCCTGACTGGCTGCGTTTCAGCGTCATCTTAACCTACCCGTCAACCCCCTCATTGTCAATGTGGCAACACGCTGGAATTCCACCATGCTCTAGCGATTGTGGCAGTAACGTAATGCCATTACGCAGTATGAAGTGGCGCATGGCCTGACAAGCAGTGGTGCAGACCTTGGGGTGTTGAGCCATAGAGAGTGGAGGCAGGTGAAAGACCCCTGCACCATCCTTGCGAGTTTTGAAGAAGTCACCAAAATAATCAGTGACGACAATCCCCTTGTCAGCATGACCATTGTGGTGATATTAGTTCTGAAACAAGTGTTGGAGACTCCGAAACAGCAGGTCCCAGCAGTGACGGAGGAGGAGGTGGACACAGATGCGTATACAGAGCCTTACTCGCCGTCAGATCAAGAAGGCCTGACAGTTTCTCAACTTTATATGTCTTCGTTAGGCGGTTGTTTGGGGTCCAGGGCTCGTGCAGGGTGGCGCTTCAGCTCTCAGGGTACAGCGTCTGAGGCTAGTCAAGACTGTGTTGATGCTGAGGATGAGGAAGCGGAGGAGGAGAATGAGGCATGGCTGGACACTGACGTACCGATGTCCCTGTGTTGGAAAGAGGTTGGCACAGATTTGAGGCAGAGGAGGAAGACGAGGAAGATCTATATAGTACCCCGGGACCCCAAGTTGTGGGAAATCCTGGCTGCATCTCTCACATGAGTGCTTGGATGCTTCATTTCATCCAACATGAACCATGCATCAAGGCAATCAAACTGAACAGCAGTTACTGGATGGCCACCCTCCTTGATCCACGTTACAAAGGCGAAAGTCAGCACTTTCCTTCCACTCACACAAATTGACAGTAGAATGCAGGAATTTTCTCATTGATCAACTTGAGACATCTGCTGAGTCTGCTTCACATTCTAATGTCACGGTGGAACAATGTCAGCAACGTGACAGCAGTAGAGTGGCAAGTAGCCATAGCAGCAGCAGGCATTGTGGCAGAAGCCTAATGGGTGACCTCTGGCAATCCTTTATTTAACACCTCACCAACGCCTGTAATGCAGGGCACACATACGACTCACAGAGACCACCTTAAGATCATGGTCCACGAGTATCTGCGGCTCAGCACCAATGTTTTTGGACATGTTCCGGACCCAATCGACTTCTGGGTGTCCAAAATGGATGAATGGCCCGAGCTTACTTGGCACGCCATAGAAGTGTTATCCTGGCCAGCAGACAGCGTCATCTCAGAACGGACCTCCAGTAAGGGTGATAATATACAATCGTATCCGGCTTTCCCCTGAGAATGTGGATTGTTTGACTTTTATCAAAATTAATCAAGCGTGGATCTCCGATGATTTTGTTGCACCAATTGCTGAGGTCACCAATTAGTAGCCGGTCTAATTCACATTACTCTTGAAAAAGAAATGGTCCTATTGAATTTTTTTTTTCAAAATGCTCATGTCTTACTGCTAATTGTATTCAGAGTGTCCAAAAGGTCATTTTGCTGGTTTTGTCGTTAGGAAACTATAAAAGACAGCAATAGAAAAGGTTTTCTTGAAAAAAATCTTATTCCAATTACTAATTTTTTCATGAAAATGTTAAGCAGTTTTAATGGTTTTGGGGTCATGGTGCTGTAAAAAAAAAAAAAAAAAACATATTTCAGATCATATTCCAAAAAATGTTGTTCCTAACAGGCACTTCATCTTCACAATTTTTAAGAGTGTCCGAAAGGTCATTTTTCCAGCTTTTGAGGTCGTGGTGCTGTAAAAAACAGCTATAATCCAGGCACTATTCCAAAAAATGTTTTTTTAAAAAACTCTTTTATTCTTGCTAATTTTATTGAGTGTCGAAAAGGTGATTTTTGCTGCTTTTGGGGTCATGCAGCTGGAAAAGACAGTGATATTCAAGGTTCTATTCAAATAAATTTTGTTTCAAATACTCATTTCTTCTTGCTAATTTTATTCTCTGTGTCCATAAGGGCATTTCTGTTGGTTTTGGGATCAGGTTACTGTGAAAGTGGTATCAGGGGTGCAAATAGGGCAGTACTACGGTTAGTGGCCCTCTGCCTTTGTCAACATACATGCGCATCTACAAGAAGGGCGACATTATGCACATTAAGGGTATGGGCACCATAGAAAAAGACATGCCACCTAAATGCTATCATGGCAATACTGCCAGGATCTACAATGTTAACCAGCATACTGTTGGTATAATTTTGAACAAGCATATCAATGGTAAAATCTTTGCCACAAGAATCAACGTTTGTGAGGAGCACATTCGCCACCCCAAGTGCAGAGAGAGTTTCCTCCAGCGCGTCTAGGAAAACGAGAGGAAGAAAAGGAAACCAAGGAAAATGGCACCTGGGTGGAACTGGAGCATCAACCAACGTTTCAAAGTGAAGCTCACTTCGTCCACACTCACGGAAAGGAACCTGAACTCCTTGAGCCCATTCACGGCGTGTTTATGTGACAATATCCATTGCAAAATATACTGTTGTTGCTTAAGCATAAGGATGTAATGGTGCTACCTCAGACTTTTTCGAATTTCATATTGAGGGGCAAGTGCTCTCGTATAGGCAGAAATTTTGCAAGTGCTACCCAGGTCTTAACTGTCTTCTGAGGAATGCTCGAGGTCTGAGCTCACACTTCCGGCATTCACACACGGCTTCGGACCGACTGTTAGCATTGCTGCGTCATCTGGACCTCCCTGTCAACCTTCTTCATTTCTTCATGCAAATTTTATTGGGAGTGTGCATAATGGCATTTTGTCTGGTATTAGGGTCATGCTGCTTTAAAAGACAGCGACAGTCAATGTCCTATTCAAAAAACTCTTGTTTGAAATAGTCATTTCTTCCGGCGAATTTTATTCTGTTGGTCAGTATGGTCATTTTTGCTGATTTGGTGGTCAGGTCACTTTAAAAGACATCAATAGTTAAGGTCGTATTGAAAAAAAAGCTTAAATTCACATATTCTTTTATTCTTGCTAATTTTTATTGAGTCTCCAAAAGGTCTTTTTTGCTGCTGTTGTGGTCATGTTGCTGTAAAAGATAGCGATATTCAATGTCCTATTCAGAAAAATCTTGTTTGAAATATTAATTTCTTCCTGTAAATTTTAGTCTGTTGGTCAGTACCAGAATTTTTACTGGTTTTGTGGTCATGTCACTGAAAAAGACACCAATAGTAAAGGTCGCATTGAAAAAAAGCTTATTTCACATACTCATTTCAAATGTCACATTTCTCAAGGCAATCAAATTGAACAGCGATTACTGGGTGTCTACCCTCCTTTATCCAGGTTCCAAATCAAAAGTCAGCAATTTCCTTCTACCCACTTAATTTGACAATAGAATGCAGGAATTTGTGACAGGGCTCATTGACCAACTGGAGACATCTATTGCATCTTCTTCTTAGCGTGAATTTTTATTCTGAGGTTCCATAAGGACATATGTGCTGGTTTTTGGGTCATGCTGCGTCAAAGGACAACAATAGTTAATGTCCTGTTCACTAAAATATTGGTTCAAATACTTATTTCTTCTTGTAAATTTCAAAGTGAGGATCCATAAGGTCATCTGTGCTGGTTTTGGGGTCATGCTGTGGTAAAGGACAGGGATAGTCAATGTCCTGCTCTCTAAAATCTTGGTTCAAATACTTATTTCTTCTGGCACATTTTATTCTGAGGGTCCATAAGGGCATCTGTGCTGGCTTTGGGGTTATGCTGCGGTAAAGGACAGTGATAGTCAATGTCCTCCTGTTCACTAAAATATTGGTTCAAATACTTTTTTCTTCCGAATAATTTTATTCTGAGGATCCAAATGGCATTTTTGCTTTTTTTGGGGTCAGGCTGCTTTTAAATGGTTGTCAGGAGTGCCAATACGGCAATATTCCTGTCAGCAGCCCTAATCCAAAAGGGTCCCGGTGATATGTTAAAAAAAGGAAGTAGTAATGGGTAGGCACCCATTTTATTTAGCTGCATGTGGCCATGAAACGGTTAATAGATGACTGATGGCAGCTCTGGCACTCACTGCTCCCACTCTAACTACGACCCTGCCAGCTGAACCTCCGTATTGCCCGTTGGGATGTTCTTGTTGCCACCACAAATATGACAAGTTCTTTGTCCCTCGTGCAAAAAGTGATAGGGGTCTCCTGACAGTTACCATGTGCCACTTCAAATACCGGTGTCTTCTTTTGTGTCAAAGAGGCCCTGTAGCAGCTGCTACCGCTGTACCTGCTGTGGCTATGCTATCTTCATCGTTTTGGTTAGCCGTTGAACGGAATGAATTATTTTAGCCAGTGATTTTTTTTCTGTGACTCTTAGGGCGACATGTATGATCGGGCTTTTCGCCCGTTTTTTGGCGTATACTGCGCCTCCCAGCCCGAATCCCGCTGTCGGACGCGGGGATTCAGTGTTAGGAGCAGTGTTCGCCACTTTCAGCTGCGCCCCGCATAAAGGGGCGGGCAGTGGGCGCGGTCGAAAATTCCGAGGCATGTACGATGGCGAGTCGGCAAAGCGAGGCGCAGTGCAGCGCTCGGCAGCTCCGACAGGCAGACCGGGTTTTTTTGGTCTAAATCCTCCGACAGAGGCGAAGTGAAGCAGGATCGGAACATGCGAGGAAGCAGATCGAAGATCGCGACAGAAATCTCGGCGCTCCGCTCCGTGCAGCAGGAGTATGATTCTGAAAAAATCGCCTTTATAAAGGCGGAAAACAGTGTCAGAAAAGAGCTGAACGTAAAAAATAAACATAATAAAAAAAAAAAAACACTTTCCAAAACTCTAGAACGGCGCAATATCAAGAATTATGATATTGGAAATTGCCGGGAAATACAGTAATTCAAATTCTGAAACCTATTCTCATTGGTCGGCATAAACCGACCAATCAGAATAGGAGCGACAGTGAACCATTAAAACCTATGGGGAAGGATTGACCAATCAGAATCCACTGCGGGATAATTCAAAATACAGTAAAAAGACAGAAAAGAGCTGATTGGCTGAGCTAGCGGGGGCTTGGCTAGCTCGGCCAATCAGAATAGGAGCGACAAAGACCCATTCTAGTCTATGGAGAAGTTTAGACCAATCAGAATCCACGGTGGGATAATTCAAAATACAGTAAAAAGACAGAAAAGAGCTGATTGGTTGAACTAGCGGGTGCTTGGCTATCCCAGCCAATCAGAGCGCGAGCTACTTCTCCCATTATAGTCTATGGAGAGATGGGCGCACTGAAATCTCGGCTCTCAGCGACGTGCGGCATG
>JAODAL010084909.1:0-10767 GCA_025379985.1 Phyllomedusa bahiana
ATGATTTTTTTAATAAATGGGGGGGTATAATTAATAAAAGGTTTGAAAAATTTATTTTTTTGGTAATTTGGGAGGAAGGGGAAAAAAATGTTTGAATTGGGGATGTTTTGGGGGGGTTTTTTTGGGAAAATTTTAAGACCGGGAGAGGGGAGAAAGGAATGGGGAAATTTTAAATTTTAAAGCAAAAATTTCAGACTCTGCAAAATGGGTTAAATATCCATGGGGTAAATTTTTTTGTCAAAAATATATTGAAAAAGTGATGGCCACAAAATTTCACGTGATTTTCTTTTGAATAAAATTGGGAGATTTACTGACCCCTCTGTCCCTGCCTCACAAGTTTCCAGGAAATTAATTGTTTTTACCTTGTAAATGACTTTTTTTTTTCTTATATTGGCCCTTTTGTTTTTTTAAAATTTTAAAAATCCTTTTTAAAAGGGCCATGTCTTTTGTGTATAAAAAGCTGTGAATTTTCAATTTCTTGTATAAACATCATGTCTGAAGGGAAGGGGGTAGTTCTCTGAAAGCTTTACCTTTAAATATAATCAGTTAGCCTTTAAAAAGGGATGCCTGATTTCTTCCCCTCTTCATACCTTTTTATGGCTAACACGGTACAAAAAATTAAAAAAACTAGTAAAACCTAGGGTAGAACCCAAAAGAATAAAGAACGCCAAATGGCGGGGAGAACAAAGTCGGGAGGGAGTTAAAAAACATGGTTCAAAAAAGTTTGGGGGAAAGTTACTTTATATTACACAAGAAATTTCAATTTTGGTTTACATTATAAAGGGTCTTCATCAGGCTCTTGATGGAAGAAAAAAAATTTTAAAAAAGGGCCCCAAAAAGAAAGGGCCCTTTATTTTAAATTGATTAATTTTGCAAGCAGTCCCTTTAAGCGACTAGATTCCCGCCCGTGAAGGGAAAAACAGTGGGTTGTGAAACCATTTTCAATAATGGTTTTGGGTTTAGTGTTGTGGCCCTGGATTTACCCGCAAGGGGGCTTTACAGTGCAATGTTTGCTGAAAAGTCAACCAAAAACGCAATCCCTATTATATGAAATAAAAAAACAGAAGATCACTTAAGTCAGGTGGCTGCAAAGTGGGAGCTTTCCCGTTGTTGGGAAAACTTTCAAAATCACATCTTTCCCACTGATATAATTATATAAATGCATGATGGGAGTTTTTAAATTCCAAACACTGGGTGAGCACTTTTCAGAAATGTTTAAAGGATATAATAGAAAATCCTTGGCAGTGCAAGATCTATATCCATGAAATACTGTTTATGGAAAATTAAAAAATTGTTTTAGGAATCAAACAAAGGCATCTGAGGGGAAGTTGAGGAGAAAAAAAAGGACAATGTTTATTAAGTGGGTTGTATAAAGCCTTACCAGGTCACAGTAGTTAGGAGGTCAGATCAATTATTCAGATGTATTCAAGTCTCCCATATAAATGCGGAGGGTCTACAGGCGCACCAGAGTTTTATCTAAGGTTGGGAATAAAAAATTTAAATTTTCCCCTATCACCTTCCCCTGTAATCGCCAAAGTGGTGCTGATGCCCTGAAAATTACGCCCCACAGATGATCCCTCATAAATCCCTGGGACTTTCCCTACTAAAATAAATACAATAGACTCTTCGTGGGTGTTAGCAAAAAAAGGCATAATGCAAAAAAGCTAAATGGGGCCCAAATGGGTAGTGGTTATCCATTTTGTTCAAAAGGATGTACTAATACGAGCCCCCGAGTGGTCAAATACCTATGGAACCAAGTAAATAAAAAAAAAAAAAAAAAAATAATTATTTTTTTAAAAAAGTAAAAAAAAAAATTAGTTTAAAAAAGTTAAATCACCCTCCTTTTGCCTTTTTTTAAAAAAAAAAAAAATTAAAAAAGTTAAAAACATTGGTACTGTTGCATCCGTAAAAGTCCACTCTATAAAATGTAAAAATTTTTATTCATACACAGAACAATGTAGAAGAAAAATTTTCCCAATCGCCAAAACTGGGGGGTTTTTTTGGTCATTTTTAACGCCCTCTAAAAATTGGAATAAAAGGGAAAAAAAAAAATATGTATCCCAAAAATGGACTAATAAAAAAAATTTCAGCCTGCAAAAATGCCCCCTCATTTGTTAAGGGGGGAAGTACAAAATGGGTTGTTGTTGAAAAAAATGTCCTGAGGCGCAAATTTAAAAAAAATGTTTTGATTTTTTCAGTACGAAAAGAAAAACAAAATCCCAAAATTTGTAGGGGGAGAATACAGATGCACATCTTTTAAACCCACAAAGTGAACCCCAAAAAAACTAAACCCCACAAATAGGGCCCAAAAGTACATTTATCACATTTCCCCTGCTTAGAATTTTTGGGTCCTTTCCAGTATATTTTTTGGAAGTGAATGCCCATTTTAAAAGTACATCTGCCCCAAAAATAAAAACCCCCTCAAAGTTTTAAATAGGGGAAAAAAATAAAAAAAAGTTATGGCTTTGGGAAAGGGCCCGGAGGAAAAGCAATGCGACAAGAAAAAGGAAAGCTTAAAAATTAAAGGGGGTTAAAATTTAACTTGCATTTGTACATAATGATAGCTACGTGATGCTTTTAAGGTTTGTTAGAAATTCTATTTTCTGCAAATATTTTACCATTCTTCTCCCCAAAAATTTTTAAAGTTTAAAAAAGGTAAAGAGAACCAAATCAATAAAAAAGTCAAATGAAAATATTGGTAATTTAAATTTTTTGAGGGAGATTACCAAATCATATACGTATCTGGAGTAGCAAGATTTTGTGAGCATTTCAGATAAGTAGATAATTTGAAAGCTGTATTAGTCATGTGTTTTTATTAAATGGGATGACAATTACAGTGGGTGTTAATGGGCAGCCTGTTTTTTTTAAAAGGGATGGGTCTACAAAGTTGTATTCACAATATATATTATAGTTTATTTTGGCATGAACAAGTAGATTAGAGAACCCCAGAAGAAAAGTTAATGATGCCACGGCTGGAAAAGGTTAAGAAATTGTTTAAGGATTTTGGACCCACAGATCCACAATTGTGTTCTAGGAGAAATCAAGATATTATTGTAGGAACCCCCGGGGCAGTAAACAGAAATAGGAAAACAGACTTGAAAACCCCGACTTAGGCCCCAGGATCTTCCCTGCCTACTTGCCTCCTGCCCCAGAAAGCCCTCAGCAAAATGGGAACAGTCCCCAAACCCGTGAACACAGAGATGGATAGACAGCAAAACAAATGGGAAATCAGTAGATGGGTCAAAAGCCAGAGGGTTGAAGCAGTACAAAAAACGGGGCAAAGAGAAGTTCAGGGAAAATAAAGGACAAAAAAAAACCCAAAAAACCAATAGTAAACACATGAGATCAAAACAGCTCTATCACTGGCGAGGATCTCTAAATGGAAAGGGTTTTAAATAAGAAGTCAGGACCCGGTCCAGAGAGTGATTGGACCAGATCATGAATCCCGACAAAGCCTGAGGGTGGAGATAGGTTATCCCCTGTTGTCAGATTCACCGCTGCTAGCCCAAGCCGCAGAGTGCATTGGCGGAAAGCCTGTCAGTAACAATAAACAGAGCCCAGAAGAAACTAGGGTCAAGTTCAGGGCGATGCCAGACATAAATAAAAAATAGGCCAAAAACATATTTTCATCCCCTACCTTATGGCAACCATTATTGGGGGAATGACAAATTTTATCCCCCCCCAAAATGGTTGACCAAAAAAGACAGCACCAAATCAAAAGGGATGATATCTGAAGGGTACTAAGGACCCAAAATAACCCCTTTAAAAACTTAAACTTTTTCATATTTGTAAAGTTTGTGTTCATGATCCAACATCGTAAGACACTCAAAACAAAAGGGGGAATTACAAGAGGTTGAAGGGGAAAAAAGGCCAATGCCCCCAAAAGTTTATTTTCCTCCTTCTGGTTTTTCCAAAATCCCTGGCGGCCCCCGAAGGTTCCTGAAACAAATTTTTTTTTGGTGGATGAACCAAATGAGTTTTTGTGTTAAAGGAGAAACGTTATGTTAGGAGAATGGAAAACACTGCATTCCAGCATATAAACCTCATACCATCTGTGAAACCAGGAGGTGGTCGTATCATGGTTCGGGCCTGTTCTTGTTCTGGGCCAGGATGGCTTGTAAACGTTAATGTAAAAATTACTTCGATTAGGGCCCGAAAATTCTTTAAAGGGAAAAACAGGACATCCGTCGGTGAGCTGAATCTCAATAGAATGTGGGTCATGCAGTAAACCAATGGCACTAAGCACTCAAGTTGTTCTACCAATGAATAGTAAAGTTAGAATGGTAAAAGTCTTGACCTCAATCCCAAAAGAAAATTTTTTTGGGGAAAGGGCCTGAAGTGGTAGTTCAAGAGGAAAACTTTGCCCAAAATAGCAGAAGGGTTTATAGGGTTTTGAAAAGGAAAAAATCGGCTACAATTACCCCCAAGCCAATGTGCAGGAAGAAATCAACAATTACTAGAAACCTTTATATGAAGGTTTTTTTGCTGCAAAAAAAAAAAATCATGCAGAAACTAAAAACAAAAAAGGGGCACAACTTTTTCCCTTAAGATAAGTAAAAATTGGATTTATTAACCCCCAGTAATTTTTTATCAATACAAAAAATTTTGAAAAAAAATTTGGGTTGAATTTGGTTTACTTCACCTACTTTTGAACTTGTGGAAAATTGATGTAGTTTTTGGGTTCACATTTATGGGGAGAAAAAGTAAAAAATTCTAAAGCTTTTTCAAACTTTCGTTTAAACCCCTGTAGGGAAAAATATGCTTTTGGTTGGGATCCCAAAGTTTTGTAGCAATTTTCTCCCCTTTTGCCCCGCCCATGACTGACTGCAGACGAGGGATAATTGTGGGACCCCAATTTCCGCAACTGCCCCAGGTAATGAGGGTGTAGTTTTAACCAAAAAGGGGTGTTCCGAGGGGCAAAAAAACAAAAAGGGGGGACTGGAGGAAGGCAGGGAAAAGGAGGGAAAGGGTCCGATCCCCCGGCCCCTTAACCCTTTTTATTGCTGGCCCGTCGTGGCCGTCGGCATAATCAAAGGGGATTTCCCCTTCCCATGAAGGGCATCGGGATTCCCTGGTGATCCAATGGTGCATGGGGAAAAATCTATTTCGGTTCAGCCCTTGGGACCTAGAAAACCCCAGGGGGTGTCTGTTTTAGAAAACCTGCGGTCAAGGGGGGGGGCCTTGGGCTGCAGCCTGTTTTTATCTACACACAATTGTAATTTATTAAAAATACACAAGGGATTTTTTTAAAACATTACTAAAGTGAAAAAAATTTGGGAAAAAAAAATTTTAAACCCTTTTAAAGGGAAATTTAAAAAAAATTTAAACATAAAAAAAATGTTTGAAAACAAATAATTGAAAAAAAAAAAAATATTCCATTTAAAAAAATTATTGGTTTTCATTTCATTACCCCAAATAAAAAAAAACTAAAATTTTATTAAAGGGAACCACCCAACAAATAATAAAAAAATAGAATTAATCTAAAAGGGGTTTTTTTAGGGGTAAAATGGGAATTGTTTTTTGAAAAAAAAAGAAAAAAAAAAAAGGGAGAAAAAAGGCTCATTTTTTTTTTAAAGATGCAGTAGTTAATATGTAAAATCAAACTCCTCCAAAAATACAACTAACCCCCAAAAAAAAAAGTCCCCCATTTTAAATACACAAGGAAAAAAAGTTTTGACTTTAAACGCAGGGGGGGCAAAACAAAAAATTTTGCTGGTCATTAAAGGGAATTGTCTTGGGAAGTTTTGAGAAAGTTTGGGGGTTTCTTGGGTTTTATAACAAAAACAGCATGCAGTGTCAATATCTGCCTTAAGGCAAGTACATATTGGCGTATATTAAAAGAGCAGAACTGGGGACGGGATTTAATTTTTCCCGCTTGTATAAAGCATTGTGGCCCTCATTGAATATGCTTTTCAGTTGGGACTCCATTTAAATAAAGGTTAAAGGAGCTAGAAAAGTGCAAAGCAGCAACCAAATTTATAAGGGGGAATGAACTTTAGTTATTAGAAGGGGTTTAAATTTTAAATTATTTAATTTTGAAAAAAGACGGTTGGGGGACATGATTAATTTTTTAAAAAAATTTTAAAAAGGGTTCCTACAAAAATAGGGGAAAAAAATTTTTTCATTTTAACCCCCCAAAAACAAGGGAACATTCCCTTCGCTAGGAAGAAAATTTTTAATCCCCAAAGGGGAGAAAAGGTTCTTTTCACGTAAAATGTAAAACTGGGGAATAGCCTCCTGAGAGGGTCACAGCAGAACGTTGGGAGTTTCAAGAAAGGCTTAGATAACTACCAAAACAAAGAATATTAACAACAAATTTATGTAAAATTTTTCGGGACCCTGGCTGGTTGGCAACTTGGGGTCAAGCTGGGGTCTCCTTGGGCAGTTTGGTTCATGCCTTGGGTTTCAGGGCATTAACAAGTGGGGAGGCGGGGGTTAAAACCCTTTTGTCTCCCCCCCTTCACCCCATTTTTCCCCACCTTTGGTTGAACTTGAGGGACATGTGTTTTTTCAACCGTATTACATGTGCCATGAATCAAAGAATAAAAATTATTTTAAATCCTTAATTTTATATTAAACAAATTTTGTGAGAATTTTTTTTTTTTTAATTTTCCATCACATTCAATATTTTCTAAAAATTCTTTAATTCTCAGTTTTCCTTTGGCCCAGGGGCCAATAAATTCACACTTGTGTTCTGTATGAAAGATTTTCAGCATCGCTTTTTATCATAAAACGGGGTACACTGAAATACACCAAAGTGTATAGAAAATACAGATCACCACCAAAATGGAGAAAAACGCACCCCCTCCCACCTTCCTGCACATGACTTATTCGGGCCAGAGAGCCTAAAATCTCCAAAAAATCAATGGGACTGGCACTTAAGGCTCCAAGTGCAAAACTGCTAAAAAAATATCTCTCTGACTGCTTTTAAAAGCAGTGCAGGAAAAAGGCTGAAAAATAATAACAACAACAAATTGAGAAATTACAATAGAAAAAAAAAAAATTTAGCTAAAGAAAAGGGGGAATATTAATATTAGTGTTGTTTTTGGTTAAAAAAAAATGTAATTTTAAAGTTTTTTGGCCGGGGTTAACATTAAGAGAAATTTATAAGAATTTAACTTTTTTAAAAAAAGTTTGTAAATTTTATTTTTTTTTTATATAATTTTTTTTTTTTGGGGGGTTGGTTTAAAAAGTTTTAAGCTGGTTTTTGGATCCTTAGGTTTTCCTCTTATTTGTTAAAAAGGAATTTGTAAAAATTGAAGTTAGTTTTTGGGGAAAATGAGGGGTTTTGTTTGTATGAAAAAAATTTTGAAAAAAAAAATGTTTAAATTAATATAAAATAATATATTTTTTTAAATTATAAAAAAATAATAAATATAATATTTTTTATAATATATATATAATTTTAAATATATATATATATATACTACTGCTTAAACACATTGGAACACATCTACTTGGCAACTTGAGGCCAAAGTAGCGGCATACATGCTTTTACCGCATTTATTATGTGTTAGACAGTTTTTAGACACCAAGGGTCGGAAGGTATGAAAACTGTCTCGGTTTAAAACTCATATTATTGCCCATAGCAACCAATCAGAGCACCCTTTTCATTTGTCCCGAGCACTATATGAAATTAAACAGGCGCACTGATTGGTTGCGATGGGCAACAAAGTGAATTTTAGACTTGGGCATTTTATACATGTTACAAGGGTGCAATTTTAAATGCACTGAACTTTTGTTGCACTTATTGGCACAAACTAAAATAAAAACACAAAATAAATTATGTAAAGTTAGACATGCATCAGATTTATCATGCACTAATAAACCTAGGGCAATATTTAAAACACACAAACCTCATATATTGTGGGAAAAAATTAAAAAGACAATGGTAGAATATTTCATTTATTTACCCACGAAAACAATTATAAAATTTAAGAAGTAGACATTCCCCAAAATGGTGGCAACAAAACCTACAATCTACCCTACAGAAAATAAGCCTTTATATGTTTCCATCAATGGGAACAAAAATATACGAGTTCTGTTATATGGCAACACATTTAATTACTTAAATATTTAATAAAACATGTTTTTTTTATTAAGAAAAAGTACTAAAAACAAAATAATTAAAATTCACCATAATTTTACCAAAACCCTAAAAAAGATAACATAATTTATGCTACACGGTGGTTGGTGTAAGAATTTAATTAAAAAAATGCCTATTTTTTCATTCCCCATAAAAGAAATAATAAAAGTTAACCAATAAATGATATGTACCCTAAATGGTACCAGTAAAAATTACGACTGATCCGACAAAAAACAATCCTTTTAAAAGGGGGAGCTTTGGAAAAAATTTTTGCAAAAAAAAATAAAAAAATATGAAAAAAACTCCACTAAAGTCCCAAAAGCCCAAAATGGTTTAGGATATTTTACATAAATAAACTTAGATTCACTTGTAAAATTCAACCAAAGGACTTTTAAATTACATTTTTTGGGGAAAGAGATAACACAAACTTTTTTTTTTTTCTAAATTTAATTTCCTTAAAAAAAAAATCACAGATGAACCATTTTTAAATATCTAGGTAAGAAAGAGAAACACTGAACCACTGGGGAATTAAACTGTAAAAATTATTTGCATTGTAAATTAAACATTTAAAAAAAGTTGAGAAATGGTCTAAAACTTATTTAGTATGCATGCTTTTTTAGCAAAGGTTTTTTTATACTGCAAATAAAATTTACAGAAATTAGAAAGAGTAACACCATTAGAAATGAAACCCAATCCAGTTTTTTTCAAAATATATCTTAAAGGGGGGTTTTTCCAACAAAAATCATATCTGGAAAGAGGGACATAAAAAAAAAGCCTTTTTCAAATTTTTTTTTTATTACCTAAATTTATTTAGTTAGCACTATTTGCTAATTAGCTGTGGTTGCTAAAAGCTAAAATTTGAAACCCCCGGGGTTGGGGGCCCCACCCCCCGGTTGTGTTTGGGTGCCTGATATTTAACCATCCCGCTCAGGACACACCCCCGTCTGTATTGGCGCCTGCACTCCCCTGCTTACTCCCCTTAGCTGTGTAAAAAAAAACTAAACGGCTGCCTCGTTTTTGAGCTGGTGCTGTTGTGTAATAAAAGGGTTCCTGAGCTTCTTTTGCTCTTCTCAAGTGATAGCTCTAAGAAAATCGGGCAATAACTAAATCTTTAGCGTTACATTACTCTCCCCAACCCCCATAACCAGCCTTATACAGGTATGCTTTTCCCCTACCCCCTGCCTGTGACAAGGGTGGAGCAGATGCATTTCTCACATTTTTTTCATATTCAGGGTTATTATAACATTTTACACCAAACAGGTGTTCTGGTTCAAGGAGCTTGTAAAGGGGGTTGCCGTCTGCAACAGAAACTGACCATTTCAGGGGTCGCCCGGCGTGACACCTTCTCCCCTTTCCCCGGGCCACAATGACAATAAGACTCAGGGGGGGGCAGAAGGGGGTTTATGTTCCCAGTTTCATGAGGAAGCATGTCTATTGACAAAAAATCACACTTGGATTTGAAGCTGTAAGAGAAACAGCTCATGTCTGCGAAAGCCTGTACTGAGAAAACCCCTTTAGTACAAAAATAAGGTGTGACAACATATAACACTGTGCAGAGGTGTAACTACAAGCTCTTGGGCCCTGGTGCGAAAAGTGAAATGGGGCCCCCCAGTTACCATTCACCATTTGCAATGCTGGTATCTTCTTATGTGGCAGGAGGGCTTTTGGGCCCCCTCAGGCTGCTGGGCCCGGTAGCGATTGCTACCTCTGCACCCCCTGTAGTTACGCCCCTGACACTGTGTTATAGCAGCACTGGCAACAGTTAGTCATTGTTCTGAAGCATTAAAGGGTTTCCCTACAATAGACATATATCACCTATGTAAAGGACTGGTGGTAAATGTCTGATCATTGGAGTTCACACCTCTTGAACCATCACTGATCACTAACAAGGAGGCATTGAGTCCACCATTCGTCCTTACTGTGATTGTGCAGTAAGGAAGGGTTTGAATATGTGCTGCTCCATCCAAAGTCCATGGGACTGATGAAGATAGCCGAGTACGGAGGTGGAGGATCTGGCAGTGGAAACCCAAGTCAACAGGTCTATATGGATTAATGTCTATTGTGGGAAAACCATTCAAGCCTTTATATCAGAGCACTGACAAATGACCATGAGTTATAAAAACTTACGAGTGAAAGGTTGCATTTACTACTACTGTTACTACTCAGTGTTTAAAAGTTTTGCACAAAATATTTAAAGAAATATAACTTTTTTCCAAAAACATCACACACTGTGGGGCATATTTACCACAATAATGGTGCAATTTGTGCTAAAATACTGGCATACATGCTTTTTATGACATTTATTATGAATTTTTGACAATTTTTAGACACTTCTACACAATGTCTGGCAAAGAGGCCAAATCGTTTTATGAGAGGGGCAAGGCTTCACCAGAAAAGATGTGGCTTAACATACTACACTGTGCACCAAAATTTTGGCTTTATTATTGGTGTAAGGTAAGCTAACAGGTAGACAAAAGAATCTAAATATGCACCAGATTTATCATACTGGCACATTTTTAGACTGTCTAGTTTAAATTTATACCACATAAGTAATAGACAGTGTTAGTAAATGTGCCCCGGTGTATATAGTCAGAGTTTGTGTATGTTTCTCCATTATAATCCACACTGGAATGAAAAATTTTAGTAAGTTAAGAGTATGTATTTTCATTAAGACTTATTTT
>JAODAL010084910.1:0-10767 GCA_025379985.1 Phyllomedusa bahiana
TATTTTTGGTCAAGTGCTGGAAATGTGTCATAGGGGATCAGTAATATTTGGTCACTTTTGGGGGTTTTAATTGGGCAAGTGTATATATTTTTGGTCACAGTGCTGGGATATGTTCATAGTGTATCAGTATTTTTTGTCATGTGCGGGATATTGGTCTAGTTAAGTTTTTTTTTGGTACTAGTGCTGGTGATTGTGGTCCCCAGTGTATCAGTATTATTGGTACTATGGGGTTATTGGGGGATAGTGTACAGTAATTTTATTTTTTCACTAAGTCTTTTTTGGGGGTTGGTCATGTGAAAAAGTATTTTTTGGTCCTACTGCTGGTGTATGTGGCCCTATGTACATATTTTTTGGCATACGTGTGTGATATGTGGTCAAGTTTCAGTATTATTTTTTTATTTGGGTGGTTTATGTGTCATTGTATCAGTATTATTTGGTCACAGTGCGGTGTTATTGGCATAGTGCAATTATTTGGTCACTGTGGCTGTGATATGTGGTCATATGTATCATATTTTTTGGTCACTAGGGCGGTGATATTGGTCATAGTGTATCATATTATTTGGTCACTTGTCTGGGATATGTGGCATAGTGTTAGTATTATTCGGTCACTATGTGCTGGTGATATGTGGTCATATGTATCATATTATTCGGTCACTAGTACTGGTGATATGTGGCATAGTGTACAGTATATTGGTCACTATGTGCTGGTGATTTGTGGTCATAGTGTATCAGTATTATTCGGTCACTACGTGCTGGTGTTATGTGGTCATAGTGTAGCAGTATTATTCGGTCACTACGTGCTGGTGATATGTGGTCATAGTGTATCAGTATAATTTGGTCACTACGTGCTGGTGATATGTGGTCATAGTGTATCAGTATTATTCGGTCACTATGTGCTGGTGATATGTGGTCATAGTGTATCAGTATTATTTGGTCACTACGTGCTGGTGATATGTGGTCATAGTGTATCAGTATTATTTGGTCACTACGTGCTGGTGATATGTGGTCATAGTGTATCAGTATTATTTGGTCACTTCGTGCTGGTGATATGTGGTCATAGTGTATCAGTATTATTTGGTCACTACGTGCTGGTGATATGTGGTCATAGTGTATCAGTATTATTTGGTCACTGTGTGCTGGTGATATGTGGTCATAGTGTATCAGTATTATTTGGTCACTATGTGCTGGTGATATGTGGTCATAGTGTATCAGTATTATTCGGTCACTATGTGCTGGTGATATGTGGTCATAGTGTATCAGTATTATTTGATCACTGTGTGCTGGTGATATGTGGTCATAGTGTATTAGTATTATTCGGTCAGTATGTGCTGGTGATATGTGGTCATAGTGTATCAGTATTATTCGGTCACTACGTGCTGGTGTTATGTGGTCATAGTGTAGCAGTATTATTTGGTCACTATGTGCTGGTGATATGTGGTCATAGTGTATCAGTATTATTCGGTCACTACGTGCTGGTGTTATGTGGTCATAGTGTAGCAGTATTATTCGGTCACTACGTGCTGGTGATATGTGGTCATAGTGTATCAGTATAATTTGGTCACTACGTGCTGGTGATATGTGGTCATAGTGTATCAGTATTATTTGGTCACTATGTGTGGTGATATGTGGTCCATTAGTGTATTTTTTAATTTATTTGGTGACTTACGCTGGTGATAGCGTGGTCATAGTGGTATCAGAATTATTGTCACCTTCGTGCTTGGTTGATATGTGGTCATAGTGTATCAGTATTATGTGTCACTCTGTGGCTGTGATATGTGGTCATAGTGTATCAGTAATATTGGTCACTACGCGCTGGTGAACTTTGGTCATAGTTTCTCAGTATTATAGTCACTATGTCTGGTGATAGTGTCATAGTGTAATCCAGTATTATTCGGTCACATTTTGGTGATATGTGGCATAGTGTATCAGTATTATTTGGTCACTACGTGCTGGTGTTATGTGGTCTTAGCAGGCATTTGGGAATTAGCCCGGGTTTGGGTTTTGTGTAGCAGTGTTATTTGGGAAATGTAGACTATTTTTTTGGCTTTATAAGTAGCACATTGTGTTAAACATTTTTGTATATTTTGCCTTTGGTTGATGGTGACGCACTGTGTCGCATCGTGGCGCCATATGTTACGGGGCGGGGGGGGGAGGGGTGAAATTTCTTCACCTCACCCTGAGTGCAATTTAGCTTAGGAACTGCCCTGGGCGGGAGGTTACATGTATTCATGTTCTGGGGCTGTGGCTGCTTTGATACATTGTAATAATTCTCATCAGAAACATTGTAATTAAATAGAGAAAGGTTCTAAACTTCTATCGATTTTATTTGCCAATTGTTTATAGTTTCACCATCTCTGTTACTGTCATTGAATGGAAACAGCAGAGAAAGCTTCACAGGGACGAAGAGGAGTCTGCAGCGAGATGTAACAAAAAGGAGACTGGCAGAATAGTGACTGCAGCTCTGGATGTGACTGGAGTATAAGACATAATGTAATAGAAGAATAGTGACTGCAGCTCTGGAGGTGACTGGAGGATAAGACATAATGCAATAGCAGAATAGTAAGTGCAGCTCTGGATGTAACTGAAGTAAATAATATGAAGTAACAGTATTATAGTGAGTGCAGCTCTGGATGTGACTGGAGTATGACATGATGTAATAGCCTAATAGTGACTGCAGCTCTGGATGTGACTGGAGTATAAGACATAATGTAATAGAAGAATAGTGACTGCAGCTCTGGAGGTGACTGGAGGATAAGACATAATGCAATAGCAGAATAGTGACTGCAGCTCTTGACGTGACTCGAGGATAAGACATAATGCAATAGCAGAATAGTGACTGCAGCTCTGGATGTGACTGGAGGATAAGACAATGCAATAGCAGAATAGTGACTGCAGCTCTGGATGTGACTGGAGGATAAGACATGATGTAATAGCACAATAGTGATTGCAGCTCGGGATGTAACTGAAGTAGAGGGTATTATGTAACAGCCTAATAGTGACTTCAGCTCCTCTGTATGTAACTGGAGAATGACATGATATAACAGCAGAATAGAGACTGCAGCTCTGGATGTGACTGGAGTATAACATGATATAACAGCAGAATAGTGAGTGCAGCTCTGGATGTAGCTGAAGTATAGGATATGATGTAACAGCCTAAAAGTGAGTGCAGCTCTGGATGTGACTGGAGTATAGGATATGATGTAAAAGCCTAACATTGACTGCAGATCTGGATGTGACTGGAGTATGACATGATGTAACAGCAGAATAGTGACTGCAGCTTTGGATGTGACTGGAGTATGACATGATGTAACAGCAGAATAGTGAGTGCAGCTCTGGATGTGACTGGAGGATAGGTGCTAACAGTATGTTTGCAATCCTATGCTAAGCATTGTGCAGTGATTATGTGCACTATGCTGGGGCCGGGATCGCGGCTCAGGCAGTAACCGCCACGCTGGGGTCTGCTGCACACAACATTCATTACTGGAGGTAAACGTGCGGCACCTGGCGCCACCATTGGGAGGCGAGATCTGGCCCCGATCGGAGGAAGACGTCTCGGCCGATGGAACGAATAACAAGATGGAAATCAGCTCCGAAGTCTGGAACAGAAGCAGAATTACCCAAATTAGAGGCGGAAATGTCCCATTATGAGCGGACGCGGGGGAGGCGAGACGCCGCTGCCTCTGGTGCGAATAGTTCACCGTCACTGCGGAAAGTGCAAGGAAGCAAAACACCGAGGGGTTGTATCATATAGTGTGTAATTACAGACGACGACCCCGGGCACCGGGCGCAGCACCGCATGGCACAGCCTAATGCCAGCCCGAATGCAGCGATATCACATCTATTGCACAGCACTGTGACCCGGGCGCCAAAGACGTGTGCGCTCCATACAACTAACAGGAAAAGTAATGTATGTACAGTGACTGCACCAGCAGAATAGTGAGTGCAGCTCTGGAGGATAATACAGGATGTAACTCAGGATCATACAGGATAATTTAATGTTTTGTACACATGACTGCACCAGCAGAATAGTGAGTGCAGCTCTGAAGAATAAATACAGAAGTAACTCAGGATCAGTACAGGATAAGTAATTGTATATACACAGTGACTGCACCAGCAGAATAGTGAGCGCAGTCTGGGGATAATAAAGGATGTAACTCTAGGTCAGTACAGGATAAGTAATGTATGTACACAGTGACTGCACCAGCAGAATATTGATTGCAGCTCTGGATGATAAAACAGGATGTATCGCAGGATCAGTACAGGTTAAGTAATGTATGTACACATTGACTGCACCGCAGAATAGTGAGCGCAGCTCTGGGGTATTATACAGGATGTAACTCAGGATCAGTAACGGATAAGTAATATTTTGTACAGTGACTGCACCAGCAGAATATGAGCGCAGCTCTGGACCAAAATTTCGGGTGAAAACTCAGGATCAGTACAGGATAAGTAATGTATGTACAGTGACTGCACCTGCAGAATAGTGAGTGCAGCTCTGGAGGTAAATACAGGATGTAACTCGGGTCAGTACAGGATAAGTAATGTAGTACACAGTGACTGCACCACAAAATAGTGATGCAGCTCTGGAGGATATACAGGATGTAACCAGGATCAGTACAGGATAAGTAATGTATGTAAAATGACTGCACCAGCAAAATTTGGTGCAGCTCTGGAGGATAATAAAGGATGTAACTCAGGATCAGTACAGGATAAGTAATGTATGTACAGTGACTGCACCAGCAGAATAGTGAGTGCAGCTCTGGAGGATAATACGGGATGTGACACAGGGTCAGTACCGGATAAGTAATGTATGTAAAGTGACTGCACCAGCAGAATAGTGAGCGCAGCTCTGGAGGATAATACAGGATGTAACTCAGGATCCGTACAGGATAGGTAATGTATGTACAGTGACGGCACCAGCAGAATAGAAAAGTGCAGCTCTGGAGGATAATACAGGATGTAACTCAGGATCAGTACAGGAAAAAGTAATGTATGTACAGTGATAAACCCAGCAAAATAGTGAGCCAGCTCTGGAGGATAATACAGGATGTAACTCGGGAAATCAGTACAGGATAAGTAATGTATGTACAGTGACTGCACCAGCAGAATAGGAGTGCAGCTCTGGGGGATAATAGGGGATGTAACTCAGGATCATACAGGATAAGTAATGTAATGTACAGTGACGCCCCAGCAGAATAGTGAGTGCAGCTCTGGAGAATAATACAGGATGTAACTCAGGGTCAGTACAGGATAATAATGTATGTACAGTGACTGCCCCAGCAGAATAGTGAGTGCAGCTCTGGGTATAATACGGATGTAATCAGGATCAGTACAGGATAAGAAAATGTATGTACAGTGACTGCACTAGCAGAATAGTGAGGTGCAGCTCTGGAGGATAATACAGGATGTAACTCAGGATCAGTGCAGGATAAGTAATGTATGTACAGTGACTGCAACCAGCAGAATAGTGAGTGCACTCTGGAGAATAATACAGGATGTAACTCAGGATCAGTACAGGATAAGTAATGTATGTAGAGTGACTGCACCAGCAGAATAGTGAGCGCAGCTCTGGAGGATAATACAGGATGTAACTCAGGATCAGTGCAGGATAAGTAATGTATGTACAGTGACTGCCCAAGCAGAATAGTGAGTGCAGCTCTGGAGGATAATACAGGATGTAACTCAGGATCAGTACAGGATAAGTAATGTATGTACACAGTGACTGCACCATCAGAATAGTGAGTGCAGCTCTGGAGGATAATACAGGATGTTATACTGGATCAGTATTAGTAATGTCATGCTGTCATTGAATATGATTATTTTTGTTTATATTCAGAAGCTTAGCAGGGCGGTGGGGGCGGTGTTTGTCTCTCGTCCTTCGCGATGCTCTTGCCTCTGATGAGCTGAATGTTCTGTTGCAGATGTTTCTTTACGGATTTATGGAATGAATTTATTATTATTTAATAGTCGGTCGATTAATGGCATTAAGTAGCCGGTCACTAGAATGTTGTGTCCTTCCAGATCCTTCATAGAGGGGACGTGTGGTCCTGTGCCCCCATCACACCAACATTCAATGGCGTAAAAGTATGTAAACAAGAAATGTACATCATACATTCTACTACAGTCACCTCCAGAGCTGCATGCACAAGTCTGCTGAGTCACTCTCCTCCAGAGCTGCATGCACAAGTCTGCTGAGTCACTCTCCTCTGGAGCTGCTTCACAAGTCTGCTGAGTCACTCTCCTCTGGAGCTGCATGCACAAGTCTGCTGAGTCACTCTCCTCTGGAGCTGCATTCACAAGTCTGCTGAGTCACTCTCCTCTGGAGCTGCATTCACAAGTCTGCATTGCAGTTTGGAAGCTCATAGGACTGTTATACAATTCTATTATTAGATCATGTGACTTTCTTCTAAGTGTATATGAATTGCTAGTAGCAGTAGTTGCTGCTTTGGGGGTGACTGGAGTAAAAAAAGTTATAAGTCCCAAAATATACAAAGCAGCACTGAGCAGTCGGGTGACGTCGTGCAAGGGTCATTGAGGCGTCTTAATAGAGCAAACCAAGACTTGGATCCCAACATCAGGGTCCCCATAACACCTGCCAGGACTACCTCTACTGCCTTTACTGTACCTACTGCTACCAATGGCACATTGGCCGCCATTAGTATTATCACTACTGCTGTCATGGGCCTTATCACAGATCACCAGTGGAGTTGATTCTTAGTGTCCACCAGTGGAGGTGATTCTTGGGGCCACCAGTGGAGATGATTCTTGGAGCCGACCAGTGGAGTTGATTCTTGAGGCCCACCAGTGAAGATGATTCTTGGGGCCCACCAGTGAAGATGATTCTTGGAGCCACCCGTGGAGATGATTCTTGGATCCACCAGTGGAGATGATTCTTGGGGCCCACCAGTGGAGATGATTCTTGGGGCCCATCAGTGAAGATGATTCTTGGGGCCCACCAGTGGAGATTATTCTTGGGGCCCACCAGTGAAGATGATTCTTGGGGCCACCAGTGGAGATAATTCTTGGGGCCACCAGTGAAGATGATTCTTGGGGCCCACCAGTGGAGATGATTCTTGGGGCCACCAGTAGAGTTGATTCTTGGGTCCACCAGTGGAGATGATTCTTGGGGCCCATCCGTGGGGATGATTCTTGGGACCCAACAGTGGAGATGATTCTTGGGGCCCAACAGTGGAATGATTTTTGGGGGCCCCCAGGGAGTTATTTTTTGGGCCCACCGGGAGATATTCTTGGGGCCCACCAGTGGAGATGATTCTTGGGCCACCATAAAATTTTTGGGGGCCCCCTGGGGGGGATGATTCGGGGGCCCCAACATGGAGATGATTTTTTGGGGCCCCCAACAGTGGAGGATTTTTTGGGCCCCCAGGGGAGATATTCTTGGGGCCCACCAGTGGAGTTTTCGGGGGCCCACCATAAAATGATTTTTTTCCCACCAGTGGAGATGATTTTTGGGGGCCACCGTGAAAATGATTTTTGGGGGCCCACCATGGAGATGATTCTTGGGGCCCATCAGTAAAGATGATTCTTGGGCCCACCATGAAGATATTCTTGGGGCCACCAGTGGAAAAATTTTTCTAGGGGGCACCAGGGGAGTTGTTTCTTGGGGGCCCCACCGGGGAAAGATTTATTGGGGCCCATCAGGAAGATGTCTTTGGGGCCCCCAGTGGAGTTTTATTTTTTGGCCCCCATGAAGATGATTTTTGGGCCCCACCGGGGAGAAATTTTTTGGGGCCACCAAAAATATTCTTGGGGCCCACCGTGGAGATGATTCTTGGGCCACCATGAGTTGTTTCTTGGGGTCCCCCAGGGAGAGATTCTTGGGGCCATCCGTGGGATGTTTCTTGGGAAAAAAACAGTGGAGATGATTTTTGGGGCCCCAACAGGGGAGAGATTTTTGGGGCCCCAGGGATTTGATTTTTGGGGGCCCCCCAGGGAGATGATTCTTGGGCCCACCAGGGGAGAGTTTTTTGGGGGCCACCAGTAAAAGATGTTTCTTGGGGCCCACCGTGGGGATGATTTTTTGGAAACCCAACAGTGGAAGATTTTTGGGGCCCAACAGTGGAGATGTTCGGGGGGCCCCCAGGGAGATGACTTGGGGGCCCACCAGTGGGATGATTCTTGGGCCACCATGAAGTATTCTTTGGCCACCGTGGAGAGATTCTTGGGGCCCCCCATGAAAATGATTCTTGGGCCCACCATTGGAGATGATTTTTGGGGGGCCCATCATGAAGATAAATTTTTGGGGGCCCACAGTGGGTTTATTTTTGGGGGCCCACCAGGAAGAGATTTTTGGGGGGCCACCAGGGAATGTTCTGGGGGGCCAGGGGGTTTTGATTCGGGGGCCCACCAGGGGAATGATTATTGGGGCCCACCCAGGGGGGATATTATTGGGGCCCAAACAGGGGAGATGGTTCCTGGGGCCCCCCATATATTCTTGGGGCCCACCATGGAATATCTTGGGTCCACCAGGGAGTTGATTCTTGAGACCCATCAGTGGAGATGATTATTGAAGCCTCCATTGGAGATGATTCTTAGGATCCACCAGTGGAGATTATTCTTGGGGTCCATCAGTGGAGTTTATTCTTGAGAGCCACCAGTGGAGATAATTTTTGGGGTCAACCAGTCGAGATAATTGTTGGGGTAAACCCCAGGGGGAGATGATTTTTTTGGGCCCAACTGGAGATGATTCTTGGGCCCACCAAGAAGGATTCTTTGGGGCCCCAACATGGAGTGATTTTTGGGGGCCCCCACCATTTTGGGGATTCTAAGATCCCAGCAGTGGAATTGATTCTTGGGATCCATCAGTGGAGATTATTCTTGGGCCCATCTTGGAATAATTCTTGGGGTGCCCAGGGGGATTTTATTTTTGGGGGGCCCACCTTTGGGAGATTTTTGGGCCCCAAGTGGGGATTTTTGGGGGCCCACCAGGGGAGATGATTTTTGGGGGGTCCCCAGGGGAGGTGATTCGGGCCACCGGGGAGATGTTTTCTTGGGGCCCCCAGGGAGATGATTTTTGGGGGCCCCCAAAGGGGGGCTCAATTAAGGCCCACAAGGGGAATTTTCCCTTTTGGCCCCCCGGGGTGTTGATTCTTGGAGCCCCCCGTGGAGTGATTTTGAACCCCATGGAGATATATTAGGCCTCCAGGGGAGATAATTTTTGGGGTCCAACAGGGAGATGATTTTTTGGAGTACCAGGGAGATGTTTTTTTGGGTCCCGGGGATTTATTCTTGGGGCCCCCCAATTGAAGAGGAGTTTTGGGGCCCACCATGGAATGATTTTGGGGCCACCATGTAGATGTTCTTGGTGCCCATCATGGAGATGATTTTGGGGTCACCAGTGGAGATGATTCGGGGGGTCCCATGGAGATGTTTCTTGGGGCCCACCTTTGGGAGATGATTCGGGGGCCCAACCAATGAGCGATTCCGGGGGCCCACCAGTGGATTTTGATTCTTGGGAAACCCCCCAGGGGAAGATTATAGAGGCCCCAGTGGAGATAATTTTACAATTATAATCAAATATTTTACGCAAAGAGCTCCCCGCACCAAATAAAAAACCCCCTAAACATGAAAAAGGAACGAAAACAATAGACATTTCAGGAATACATGACAGGGCAGTTTTCATTCAGCCCTTTTGGGAGAAAGACCCCAAAACCTTATCCAAAAAATTCCGCTGTAAAACCGCCCTTTTCTCTGACAGGGTCTTTCCCTAACTTCTTCCAAAATGCACCGCAAAAGTCCGAACATTGTGTCTACTCTCGAAAAAATGTCTAACAGGAAACCCCAAACCTTTTATGCTTGTCGATCCGGGGGGATCCACCCCAGTTCAAATTTTTTTCCATCTTAGATTTATAAAGACGAATTTGGGATTTCTGCTTTAATCTGACTCATACACCCTCGAGGTTTTTCCCACATACATTCCACAAGGACCGCAAAAATTTCCAAATTCTCTGGTAATTGAAGAGGCCCCCAAGGGCACGGGCCCTTTAGAAAGGGGGGTGGTTATCCCCGAAACGTCGTGTGTGTGTTTGGCATGGAGGAAACGCACCGGGGGTAGAAACCCCAGCTCTGAAAGTGGGGTTTAAAAGCTCCTTTTGGCAAAATTTCGAATACTGGGATCTTAACCTTAACAAAGATTCCCGGGTTTTCATTTATTCTTACTCCTGGTTGTAATAACTTTAAAACTTGCCCAAATGGAGTTTTGCCCCTCTTGTTATTTTAAGTATTGAAAATTAAAGAAATATTAATAAGAAGGAGTTTAAAAGCTAAAACCTATTTATCTAAAACTGTTGGTTGCACGCAGGGGGGGTCCTGCTGTGGCCGGGAAACCCGGGGGTTTTAGTGTATTTGTATTTTTAAGGTCTTTACGTACCCCCTTACACGTCTAAAAAAGTCTTTGAAAAATGCACTGCCGGATAATAGAGCTGAGATGTTTGGGCTATCCGATGAAGAGAGAGTGCAGATTATCCAGCAAGCTGAAGAGGCAGGCTTTAGTTCCCCAGGGCAGCAGCATGCAGATTTTAAAAAACAATAGAAACGCGAAAAAAAAGGGAAATTTACCTACATTTTTATGCACCCCCTCTTACCGAATATCTGAAGGTGCAACGGATACCCAGAGGTTTGAGAAGACCCCTTGAGCCCAAAAAAATTTTAAAGGAACCTGCAATGTCAATAAATCGTTTTTTTCTTTATTTAATTTAGTGACTGTTCAACACTCAGTTTGCTATTTAAAAATGCGCGGTGGGTGAGGGG
>JAODAL010084911.1:0-10767 GCA_025379985.1 Phyllomedusa bahiana
GGGGTCAGCGGGATCAGGCGGTTTGGCCTAAAAATGGCAAAAAATTTAACCCGGGGGTGGGATTCCCCAAAAAAAAAATGTTTTTTTTGCCGGGTAAAATGGCGCCGTGGGTTTTAAACCCCACCCTTTCTGGGAAATGAGGCGACAAAAAATTGGAGGGGTTTAAACCTTGGTTCTTGGGAAACGGGGTACGGGATCAGGGTGGTTTGGCCTAAAAATGGCAAAAATTCTAAGCCCCGCGGGGGGGGATTCCGCAAAAAACGAAATGTTTTTTTGCTCTAAAATTGCGCCGTGAGTTAGTTAACCCCGACCTTGCTGGAAGTGAGGCTGAGCATAAAAATGAGGGTTAAGCCTTGGTTTCTTGGGAAACGGGTCAGCGTGATCAGGCTGGTTTCGCCTAAAAATGGCAAAAAATTCTAAGCCCGCGGTGCGATTCCCGGCGAAAAACGAAAAGGGGGTGTTTTTGCCGGCTAAAATGGCGCCGTGAGTTACCCCGACCTTGCTCGGAAGTGAGAGCTGCAGCAAAAAAATTGGAGGGTTAAGCCTTGGTTTCTTGGAAACGGTGTCCACGGATCGAGGCTGGTTTGGCCTAAAAATGGCAAAAATTCCTAAGGCCCGTGGGTGGGCGATTCCGGCGAAAAACAAAAATGTTTTTTTTGCCGGCTAAAAATGGCGCCGTGGAGTTAACCCCGACCTTTGGCTTGGAATGAGGCCTTGAGCAAAAAAATTGGAGGGTCAGCCTTGGTTTCTTGAAACGTGGTCCACGGGATCAGGCTGGTTTACCTAAAAATGGCAAAAATTCTAACCGCGCGGGTGCGATTCCGGCGAAAAACCTAAATGTTTTTTGCCGCTAAAATGGCGCCGTGGAGTTAACCCCCCCCCGACCATGCTGAAGTGAGGCGGAGCAAAAAAATTGGAGGGGTTAAGCTTGGTTTCTGGGAACGGGTCAGCGGGAATCAAGGCTGGTTTGGCTAAAAATGGCAAAAATTTCAAGCCCGCGGTGTAGCGATTCCGGCGAAAAACTAAATGTTTTTTGCCGCTAAAATGGCGCCGTGGGTTAAACCCCCGACCTTGGCTGAATGAGGCTGAGCAAAAAAAATTGAGGGTTTAGCCCTGGTTTCTGGGAAACGGGGTCAGCGGGAATCAGGCTGGTTGGGCCTAAAAAATGGCAAAAATCTAAGCCCGCTGGTGGCGATTCCCGGCGAAAAAACGAAATGTTTTTTGCCCTCTATAATGATGCACCGTGAGTTAACCCCGAGCTTGCTGGAAGTGAGGCTGAGCAAAAAAATGGAGGGTTAACCTTATTGGTTTCTTGGGGAAACGGGGGTCAGAGCGGGAACAATCAGGCTGGTTTGGCCTAAAAATGGAATAAATCTAATCCCCGCGGGTGGTGATTTCGCGAAAAACGAAAGATTTTTTGCCAGCAAAAATTGACACCGGTGGAGTTAACCCCGACCTTTTGCTGAAGTGAGGCTGAGCAAGAAAAATTGAGAGGATTAAGCATATGTTTCTTGTAAAACGGGGGTCAGCGTATCAGGCTGGTTTTCCGCTCTAAAAATGTCAAAAATTCTAAGCCCGCGGGTGGCGATTCCGTCGAAAAACGAAATGTTTTTTTGCCGGATAAAATGGCGCCGTGGAGTTAACCCCCGTCCCATTGCAGGAAGTGAGGGCTGAGCAAAAAAATTGAGAGAGTTAAGCTTTGGGTTTCTTGGGAAACGGGGTCAAACGGAATCTAGGCTGGTTTCGCCTAAAAATGGCAAAAATTCTAACCCCGCTGGTGCGATTCCCGGTAAAAATGAAATGTTTTTTGCCGGCTAAAATGGGGCGCCCTGGATTAACCTCGACCTTGCTGGAAGTGAGGTCTGAGCAAAAAAATTGGGGAAAGTTAACTTTGGTTTCTGGGAAACGAGGTTCAGTGGGATCAGGTTGGTTGTCGCCAAAAAATAGCAAAAATTCTAATCCCGCGGGTGGTGATTTCGGCAAAAAAACGAAATGATTTTTGCCAGCTAAAATGGCACCGTGGAGTTAACCCCGACCTTGCTGGAAGTGAGGCTGACCAAAAAAATTGGAGGGTTAAGCCTTGGTTTCTTGGGAAACGGGGTCCATCGGGATCAGGCCTGGTTTCGCCTAAAAAGGCAAAAATTCTAAGCCCCGCGGGTGGCGATTCCCGGCGAAACTAAGTTTTTTGCCGGATAAAATGGCGCCGTGGAGTTAACCGCGACCTTGCTGGAAGTGAGGCTGAGCAAAAAAATTGGAGAGTTAAGCTTTGGTTTCTTGGGAAACGGGGTCAACGGAATCAGGCTGGTTTCGCCTAAAAATGGCAAAAATTCTAAGCCCGCGGGTGGCGATTCCGGTGAAAAACGAATGTTTATTTTTTTTTTTTTTTTTCCGGCAAAAATGGTGCTGTGGAGTTAACACCGCCCTTGCTGGAAGAGAGGCTTAGAAAAAAAATTGGACGTTAAGCCTTGGTTTCTTGGGAAACGGGGTCAGCGATCAGCTGGTTCTGCCTAAAAATGGAAAATTTCTAAGACCCCGCGGTGGAGGCTATTTCGGCGAAAAACAAAATGTTTTTTTGCCGATAAAATGGCTCCGTGATTAACCCCCGACCTTGCTGAGTGAGGCTGAGCAAAAAAAATTGGGAGGGTTTTAAGCCTTGTTTCCTTGGGAAACGGTTCATGCGGGATCAGGCTGGTTTCGCCTAAAAATGGCAAAAATTCTAAGCCCGCGGGTGGCGATTCCGGTGAAAAACGAAATGTTTTTTGCCGGCTAAAATGGCGCCCTGGAGTTAACCCCGACCTTGCTGGAAGTGAGGCTGAGCAGAAAAATTGGAGAGTTAAGCTTTGGTTTCCTGGGAAACGGGGTCAGCGGGATCAGGCTGGTTTCGCCTAAAAATGTCAAAAATTCTAAGCCCGCGGGTGGCGATTCCGGCGAAAAACAAAATGTTTTTTTGCTGGCTAAAATGGCGCCATGGAGTTAACCCCGACCTTGCTGGAAGTGAGGCTGAGCAAAAAAATTGGAGGGTTAAGCCTTGGTTTCTTGGGAAACGGGGTCAGCGGGATCAGGCAAGCTTGGCCAAAAAATGTCAAAAATTCTAAGCCCGCGGGTGGCGATTCCGGCGAAAAACGAAATGTTTTTTTCCGGCTAAAATGGTGCCGTGGAGTTAACCCCGACCTTGCTGGAAGTGAGGCTGAGCAAAAAAATTGGACCGTTAAGCCTTGGTTTCTTGGGAAACGGGGTCAGCGGGATCAGGCTGGTTTCGCCTAAAAATGGGAAAAATTCTAAGCCCGCGGGTGGCGATTCCGGCGAAAACAAAATGTTTTTTTGCCGATAAAATGGCGCCGTGGAGTTAACCCCGACCTTGCCCTGGAGGTGAGGCTGAGTCAAAAAATTGAGGGTTAAGCCTTGGTTTCTTGGAAACGGGTGTCAGCGGGATCAGGCTGGTTTCGCACTAAAAATGGCAAAATTCAAGCCCACAGCGGGTGGTCGATTCCGTGAAAAACGAAATGTTTTTGCCCCGCTAAACTTGGCAGCCCTGGAGTTAACACCCGAACCTTGCTGGAAGTGAGGCTGAGCAGAAAAATTGGAGAGTTTAAGCTTTGGTTTCCTGGGAAACGGGGTCAGCGGGATCAGGCTGGTTTCGCCTAAAAAATGCAAAAATTCAAAGCCCGTCGGTGGCGATTCTTTCGCGAAAAACAAAAATGCTGTTTTTGCTGGCTAAAATTGGCGCCATGAGTTAACCCCTATCCTTGCTGGAAGTGAGGCAGAAGCAAAAAAATTGGAGGGTTAAGCCTTGTTTCATGGAAAACGTGGTCAGTCTGGATCAGGACAAGCTGGCCAAAAAATGTCAGAAATTCCTAAATCCCGCGGGTGGCGATTTCCGCGAAAAAACGAAATGTTTTTTTCCCGCTAAAATGGGTGCCGTGGAGTTAACCCCCGACCTTTGCTGGAAGTGAGGCTGAGCAAAAAAATTGACCGTTAAGCCTTGTTTCTTTTCTTGGGAAACGGGGTCAAGCGGATCAGGCTGTTTCGCCTAAAAATGGAAAAATTGCTAAGCCCGCGGTGGCGATTCCTGGACGAAAAACAGAAATGTTTTTTTGCCGATAAAATGGCGCCGTGGAAGTTATAACCCCGACCTTGCTGGAGGTGAGGCTGAGCAAAAAAATTGGAGGGTTAAGCCTTGGTTTCTTGGGAAACGGGGTCAGCGGGATCAGGCTGGTTTCGCCTAAAAATGGCAAAAATTCTAAGCCCGCGGGTGGCGATTCCGGCGAAAAACAAAATGTTTTTTGCTGGCTAAAATGGCGCCGTTGAGTTAACCGCGACCTTGCTGGAAGTGAGGTTGAGCAAAAAAATTGGAGGGTTAAGCCTTGTGTGTTCTGAAACGGGGTCAGGTGGGATCAGGCTTTGGTTCGCCTAAAAATGGCAAAAATCTAACCCGCGGTGGCGATTCCGCGAAAAACGAAATGATTTTTTGCCTGATAAAATGGCCCGTTTGATTTTAACCCCGACCTTGCAGGAAGTGAGGCTGAGCAATAAAATAGGAGGGATAAGCCTTGGTTTCTTGGGAAACGGGGTCAGCGGCATCAGGCTGGTTTGGCCTAAAAATGGCAAAAATTCTAAGCCCGCGGGTGGAGGATTCGACAAAAACGAAATGTATTAATTTGCCGGCTAAAATTTCGGCGTGGAGTTAACCCCAAAAAGACTTGCTGGAAGTGAGTGCTTCGAAGCAAAAAAATTGGAGGGTTAAGCCTTGGTTTCTTGGGAAAACGGGGTCACGGAATCAGCTGTTTGCCTAAAAATGGCAAAAATTCTAAGCCCCGGGTGGGCGATTCCGGCGAAAAACGCAATGTTTTTTGCCGGCTAAAATGGCGCCGTGTGAGTTAACCCCGACCCTTGCTGGACAGTGAGGCCTGAGCAAAAAATTGGCGGGTTTAACCTTGGTTTCTTGGGAAACGGGGTCATCGGGAGTCAGCTGGATGTCCTAAAAATGGCAAAAATTCTAAGCCCAAGGGTGGAGATTCCGGCGAAAAACGAAATGTTTTTTTCCTGCTAAAAAGGCGCCGTGGAGTTATCACCGACCTTGCTGGAGTGAGGCTGAGCAAAAAAATGGAGGTGTTAAGCTGGTTTTCTTGGGAAACGGTTCAGCCGGGATCAGGCCTGGTTTGGCCAAAAATGCAAAAATTCTAAGCCAGCGGGTGGCGATTCCGGCGTAAAACGAAATGTTTTTTTGGCCGTCTCAAAATGGCGCCGTGGATTAACCCCGACCTTGCTGGAAGTGAGGCTGAGCAAAAAAATTGGAGGGTTAAGCCCTGGTTTCTTGGGAAACGGGGTCAGCGGGATCAGGCTGGTTTGGCCTAAAATGCTAAATTCTAAGCCCGCGGGTGGACGATTCCGGCGAAAAACAAATGTTTTGTTGCCAGGCAAAATGGCGCCGTGATTAACCCCGGACCTTGCTGGAGTGAGCTGAGCAAAAAAATTGGAGGTTAAGCCTTGGTTTCTTGGGAAACGGGTCAGCGGGATCAGCTGTTGGCCTAAAAAATGGCAAAAATTCTAAGCCCGCTGGTGGCGATGCCGGCGAAAAACGAAAGTTTTTTTTCCTAAAATGGCGCCGTGGAGTTAACCCCGACCTTGCTGGAAGTGAGGCTCAGAGCAAAAAAATTGAGGGTTAAGCATTGTTTTTTCTTGGAAACGGGGTCCAGCGGTATCAGGCTGGTTTGGCCTAAAAAATGCCAAAAATTCTAAGCCCCTGGTGGCGATTCGGCGAAAAAAACGAAATGTTTTTTTTGCCTGCTAAAATGGCGCCGTGGGGGGGGGGGGGAGTTAACCCCAGACCTTGCTGGAATTGAGGCTGAGCAAAAAAATGGAGGGTTAAAGCCTTGGTTTCTTTCTTGGGAAACGGGTCAGCGGGATCAGGGGCGGATTTTGTCCTACAAAATGGTCAAAAATCTAAGACCCGCGGGTGGGATTCGCGAAAAACTAAATTTTTTCTCCGGCTAAAATGGCGCCGTGGAGTTAACCCCGACCTTGCTGGAAGTGAGCGGAGCAAAAAAATTGGAGGTTTATGCCTTGGTTTATTGGGAAACGGGGTCAGCGGCATCAGGCTGGTTTGGCCTAAAAATGGCACAAATTCTAAGCCCGCGGGTGGCGATTCCGACGAAAAACGAAATGATTTTTGCCGGCTAAAATGGCGCCGTGGAGTTAAGCCGTAACAAGATGGAAGTGAGGCGGAGCAAAAAAATTGGAGGGCTTAAGGCCTTGATTTCTGGGAGAACGGGTCAGCGGGATCAGGCTGGTTTGGCCTAAAAATGGCAAAAAAAAAACTAAGCCCCGAGTGGCGATTCCGGCGAAAAACAAAATGTTTTTATGCCGGCTAAAATGGCGCCGTGGAGTTTAACCCCGACCTTGCTGGAAGTGAGGCTGAGCAAAAAAAAATTGAGGGTTAATCCTTGGTTCTTGGAAACGGGTCAGCGGAAGTCAGGCCGGTTTGGCCAAAAAATGCAAAAAATCGATAGCCGGGTGGCGATTCCGGCGAAAAACGAAATGTTTTTTGCCGGCTAAAATGGCGCCGTGGAGTTAACCCCGACCTTGCTGGAAGTGAGGCTGAGCAAAAAAATTGGAGGGTTAAGCCTTGGTTTCTTGGGAAACGGGGTCAGCGGCATCAGGCTGGTTTGGCCTAAAAATGGCAAAAATTCTAAGCCCGCGGGTGGCGATTCCGGCGAAAAACGAAATGTTTTTTGCCGGCTAAAATGGCACCGTGGAGTTAACCCCGACCTTGCTGGAAGTGAGGCTGAGCAAAAAAATTGGAGGGTTAAGCCTTTGTTTCTTGGGAAACGGGGTCAGCGGAATCAGGCTGGTTTGGCCTAAAAATGGTAAAAATTCTAAGCCCGCGGTGCGATTCCGGCGAAAAAAACAAATGATATTTTTACCGGCTAAAATGGCGCCATGGAGTTAACTCCCTGACCTGCTGAAGTGAGGCTGAGCAAAAAAATTGAGGGATTAAGCTTGGTTTATTGGAAACGGGGTCAGCGGCATCGAGGCCTGGATTGGTCCTAAAAATGGCAAAAAATGTCTTAGCCCGCGGGTGAGATTCCGACGAAAAAACGAATGTTTTTTGAAGGCTAAAATGGCGGCGTGGAGTTAACCCCGACCCTTGCGTGACAGTGAGCTGAGCAAAAAAATAGGAGGGTTAAGCCTTGGTTTCTTGGGAAACGGGGTCAGGCGGAATCGAGCTGTTTGGCCTAGAAATACAAAAATTCTAAGCCCGCGGTGGACGATTCCGGCGAAAACGAAATGTTTTTTTGCCGGCTAAAATGGCGCCTGGAGTTAAGAACCGCTGACCTGCTGGAAGTGAGGCTGAGCAAAAAAATTGGAGGTTAAGCTTGGTCTTCTGTGGGAAACAGGGGTCAGCCGGGATCAGGCTGGTTTGGCCTATAAAATGGCAAAAATTCTAAGCCGCGCAGGTGGGGGGGGGGGGGGGTTGGCGATTCGTCGAAAAAACGAATGTTTTTTGCCGCTAATATGTGCGCCGTGGAGTTAACCCCGACCTTGCTGAGAAGTGAGGCTGAGCAAAAAAAAGGAGGGTTAAGCCTTTGTTTTTCCCTTGAAACGGGGTCAGCGGGATCAGGCTGGTTTGGCCTAAAAATGGCAAAAATTCTAAGCCCGCGGGTGGCGATTCCGGCGAAAAACAAAATGTTTTTTGCCGGCTAAAATGGCGCCGTGGAGTTAACCCCGACCTTGCTGGAAGTGAGGCTGAGCAAAAATTGGGAGGGTTAATCCTTTGGTTCTAGGGAAACGGGGTCAGCGGGATCAGGCTGGTTGGGCCGTAAAATGGCAAAAATTCTAAGCCCGCGGTGGCGATTCCGGCGAACAAACGAAATGTTTTTTGCCCGGCTAAAATGGCGCCGTGGAGTTAACCCCGACCTTGCTGGAAGTGAGGCTGAGCAAAAAAAAATAGGAGGGTTAAGCATTGGTTTTCTTGGGAATTAACGGGGTTCACGGGATCAAGGCTGGTTGGCCTAAAAAGGGCAAAAAATTCTAAGCCCGCGGGTGCGATTCCGGCGAAAAACAAATGTTTTTGCCTCTAAAAATGGCTCCGTGGATAACCCCGACCTGCTGGAGTGAGGCTGAGCAAAAAAATTGAGGTTAAGCCTGGTTTCTATGGGAAACGGGGTCATCGGATCAGCTGTTTGGGCCTAAAAATGGCAAAAATTCTAAGCCCGCGGGTGGCGATTCCGGCGAAAAACGAAATGTTTTTTGCCAGCTAAAATGGCGCCGTGGAGTTAACCCCGACCTTGCTGGAAGTGAGCGAGCAAAAAAATTGGAGGGTTAAGCCTTGGTTTCTTGGAAACGGGGTCAGCAGCATCAGTCTGGTTTGGCCTAAAAATGGCAAAAATTCTAAGCCCGCGGGTGGCGATTCCGACGAAAAACTAAAAGTTTTTAGCCGCAAAAATGGCGCCCGTGGAGTTAACCCCGACCTTGCTGGAAGTGGGCAGAGGCAAAAAATTGGTGGGTTTAAGCCTTGATTTCACTTGGGAAACGGGGTCGAGCGGATTCGAGGCTGGGTTTGGCCTAAAATGCAAAAATGTCTAAGCCCGCGGGTGGCGATTCCGGAGAAAAACAAAATGTTTTTTGCCTTCTAAAATGGCGCCATGGAGTTAAACCCGACCTTGCTGGAAGTGAGGCTGAGCAAAAAAAATGGAGGTTAACTTGTTTCTTGGGAACCGGGGTCAGCGGAATCAGGCTGGTTTTGGCCAAAAAATGGCAAAAAATTCTAAGCCCGCGGGTGCGATTTCGGCGAAAAACAAATGTTTTTCGCCGGCTAAAATGGCGCCGTGGAGTTAACCCCGGACCTTGCTGACAGTGAGGGCTGAGCAAAAAAATGGAGGGTTAAGCCTGTGGTTCTGGGAAACGGGGTCAGCAGCATCAGGGCTGGTTTGGCCTAAAAATGGCAAAAATTCTAAGCTCGCAGGTGGCGATTCCGGCGAAAAACGAAATGTTTTTGCCGCTAAAAAGCACCCAGTGGAGTTAACCCGACCTTGCTGGAAGAGAGGCTGAGCAAAAAAAATTGGAGGTAACCTTGGGTTTCTTGGGAAACGGGGTCAGCGGGATCATCTGGTTTGCCCTAAAAATGGCAAAAATTTCTATAGCCCGCGGGAGGCGATTCCGGGCGAAAAACGAAATGTTTTTTACCGGCTAAAATGTCGCCTGTGGAGTTTAACCCCCGATCCTTGCTGGACAGTGAGGTCTGGAGCAAAAAAATTGGAGGGTTAAGCCTTGGTTTCTTTGGGAAACGAGGGTCAGCGGCATCAGGCTGGATTGCCTAAAAATGGCAAAAATTCCTAAGCTCTCGCGTGAGATTCCACGAAAGAAACGAAAGTTTTTTTGCCGTCCTAAAATGGCGGCGTGGAGTTAACCCCGACCTTGCTGGAAGTGAGGCTGAGCAAAAAACATTGGAGGTTAGCCTTGGTTTCTTGGGAAACGGGGTCAGCGGAATCAGGCTGGTTTGGCCTAAAAATGGCAAAAATTCTAAGCCCGCGGGTGGCGATTCCGGCGAAAAACGAAATGTTTTTTGCCGGCTAAAATGGCGCCGTGGAGTTACCCCCGACCTTGCTGGAAGTGAGGCTGAGCAAAAAAATTTGAGGGTTAAGCCTTGGTTTCTCGGGAAACGGGGTCAGCGGGATCAGGCTGGTTTCGCCTAAAAATGGCAAAAATTCTAAGCCCGCGGGTGGCGATTCCGGCGAAAAACGAAATGTTTTTGCCGGCTAAAATGGTCGCCGTGGAGTTGACCCCGACCTTGCTGGAAATGAGGCTGAGCAAAAAAATTGGACGGTTATGCCTAGGTTTCTCGGGAAAAAGGGTCAGCGTGATCAGGCTGGTTTCGCCTAAAAATGGCAAAAATTCTAAGCCCGCGGGTGGAGATTCCGCGAAAAACGAAATGTTTTTTGCCGGCTAAAATGGCGCCGTGGAGTTAACCCCGACCTTGCTGGAAGTGAGGCTGAGCAAAAAAATTGGAGGGTTAAGCCTTGTTTCTTGGGAAACGGGGTCAGCGGGATCAGGCTGGTTTGGCCTAAAAATGGCAAAAATTCTAAGCCCGCGGGTGGCGATTCCGGCGAAAAACGAAATGTTTTTTGCCGGCTAAAATGGCCCGTGGGTTAACCCCGACCTTGCTGGAATGAGGCTGAGCAAAAAAATTGGAGGGTTAAGCCTTGGTTTCTGGAAACGGGGTCAGCGGGATCAGGCTGGTTTGCTAAAAATGTCAAAAATTCTAAGCCCGCGGGTGCGATTCCGGCGAAAAACGAAATGTTTTTTGCCGGCTAAAATGGCGCCGTGGAGTTAACCCACCTTTGAAGTGAGGCTGAGCAAAAAAATTGAGGGTTAAGCCTTGTTTCGCGGGAAACGGGGTCAGCGGGATCAGGCTGGTTTCGCCTAAAAATGGCAAAAATTCTAAGACCGCGGGTTGCGATTCCGGCGAAAAACGAAATGTTTTTTTGCCGGCTAAAATGGCGCCGTGGAGTTAACCCCGACCTTCTGGAAGTGAGGCTGAGCAAAAAAATTGGAGGGTTAAGCCTTGGTTATTGGGAAACGGGGTCAGCGGGATCAGGCTGCTTTAGCCTAAAAATGGCAAAAATTCTAAGCCCGCGGGTGGCGATTCCGGTGAAAAACAAAATGTTTTTTGCCGGCTAAAATGGCGCCGTGGAGTTAACCCCGACCTTGCTGGAAGTGAGGCTGAGCAAAAAAATTGGAGGGTTAAGCCTTGCTTTCTGGAAACGG
>JAODAL010084912.1:0-10767 GCA_025379985.1 Phyllomedusa bahiana
TTTTCCGCTTCTCCAGCCTTGTTTGGGTGTAATAATGAAGGTGTTGTTGCTTCCCATAGACACTTTAATGGTCATCGCTCATAATCGATGCTCACTATCGAAAAACTTATCGATAGCGGCCGACTATCGACTATCGATCGATCTCGATAGCCAACGCAATCGCTCAACACTACTCATTACCAATCACTAATATAGATTTGGGAATCATCACTTGGCTGCGGAGCAGTTCAGTACAGCAGTACAGTACTCTTCTGGGCCTTTAACAGCAGTGGCCTTGCCTAAAGATATATAACACTCATCCTGACAATCTAAGCACTTATTCATTTAATCACTAACTTGTCTTTTACTGCATTTTGTGTTTTTTTTTTTCTGAATACACAAAGCTGTGTAATTTGTGTCCTGAGAGCGTAGGATTTCTTCCATTCTAACACTAAACGTAAACCATTCACTCTATATAAACAAAGTCTCCAAACAGTCACAACTTGCAGAAAATAACCCCTTTTACACAAAGTGCACCCACCCTTTACTTTTTGTGTCTGGCAAGCAAACTGGGGAGAAATCCATTCACTTCTGTAAAAAGAACATAGTTTTCAGGATTCATAATGGAACATTAAACCAGGCGAGATCTGAGATGAAAGGTCAAACCGCAACAGAAACAGGACCGAAATGTGCCTTCAGATTTTCTTTCCTATGTCTGCTGGCAAAGGGTCTCCTGTTTCTCTGTTCCTCTTTTGTAGGGGTAATAGGATTTAGAAAATAAAACAAACAAACATTTTGAAACAGTCTAAAAATGGAGGAAAACTCCCTGCCAGTTCTGTATTCAAACACTAAGTTACATAGAGCACAGAGTTTAGTTCATGGAACCAACAAGGAAGGACTAGTAACGGTGACGAATCATCAAATCATTTCATAAACACTTATTGGAGTCATTTGCTTTTTTAAAGGTGCTGCACCCGTCTCCATTAGAAAATGAATGTGTTGCTTCTTTAGTTTTCTACACGTCAGCAATCCACTTATTCGTTTAATTGATGGGTGTTGCATAATTTATATGATTGTCAGTCATATTACAGATAATCTACCAATTTTAATTTCTAAATTTATGCAATATGATCTAGGTTATGCAATGAACAGAAAATGTGGGTATTGCAACATTTTTTTGGCGGATTTGATGAGTCTAGGCAGAAAATTTTAACATTTTTGACATCTATGCCATGGATAAAGTGATAATAATAATAATAATAATAATAATAATAATCTTTATTTATATAGTGCCAACAAATTCCGCAGTACTTTACAATGTAGAGGGTATAATTACAAAAGACAAAAGACAGATATTACACAGTGAGGCTACGGACCCTGCTCGTAAGAGCTTACAATCTATGAGTGATACAATATTTAATCAAGTAATATATTTTTATGTGACTATATCTACAATCATGTTACCAGATATATTATTCTGTGATCAGAAATCAATAGCAATTATGTACATTTTTAGTTCTGTATACTCACAACAGGGAACATTTGCCAGTATAGTGTTTGCTTAAGGTACAATGGCCTTAGGACACAACATTTTCAACATACAATGGTCTTTCCTGGGGCATTGTATGTTGTGTGTGGTTTCAACACACGATATCCCAGACAATGACCTAGCCAATTATCAAAAACATTTTATTTGTAAAACATCTGTGTTAGTGACTTGCATACAGTGATTGGAGGTCTAGTAGCGCCTCTCTACAGCTCGGTACATGTACCAGGATGAGCAGCTCCTTTGGGCACCAGATGAGGGCCACATTTTCTCTTTTTCTGCTACATTGTATATAAAGTACATGGCCCAAAGAAGCTCCTGTCCTGATAGTGATTCCAGCTTCCAGCTGCTCTTTTTGGCTGTTATATGTAAGGACTTGCTTTAGCTGTACTAGGTAACTACGTAACTTTCTTTAATCGTCATTTCGCATTATGTTGGAGTTCCACACATGATGGTCATCCTGAAACTAATTAATATTGTATATTGAGGGATGGGATCACTTTATTTTTTAAAACCCGTATTTAGTTGTTTCTTTTTGTTGCTCTATCTCTAGATGATCCTTGTTGTAAAAGTCAGTGTATAAAGTATTTTCTTACATTACACTCAAGTTAAAGCAAATTTCTAAATCTCTATATGCACCATAGCTATGGAATGCCATGCAAGACACTCATCTCTTGCATCTGTTCCTTTGCAGGCCTAATTGCTGACAACTCAACTGTCTCTGTAGCGTCTTCACATTTTCAGACAAGTAAATAATAAACTTTTTGATTAAACTAAATTAAATGTGTAGAATTCGTATGAATCAGGTTGATGTACATCTTGGCACATCTTCCCACATGCATCGTATTTGTACAACTGTATGGAGAGATGTTTTGGATTGGCAAATATGGGTTAAATATGGGTTAAAAATAAAGAAATTAGATGGAATGTGCTGTATTACCAATATATTTAATTAATTAATAGCAGATAAAAATACATATTCTTTTCTTTTGCTTTTATTTCCTGATTGTGAATATTTGTAATCTATTTCTGTATATGATTATGAGGACAGCCACCTTGCCTAAACTTGTTTTGATCTGCACCATAGGAACATGTGAAAAGGAGCTAACTGATTGACTTTTATAAGAAAGGTTTTTTTAGACATCTTCTGTAATCTATGCAGGGAAAGGAAGGACGTGACCTGTAACCATCACTTATTGTGACTGGTGGTTCCTGTGGTATCTATATATAAGTGTCACCTCTTATTGTATATTTGCCTGTGATGATCAGGAGACTGCTGAGAAGTAATCTCTACTGAACAGATATAAGGCTTAGTGACCAGAGTGAAAATACCAGGATTTCAGGATTTAAAAAAATAAATAAAATAGGAGAAGTGGTGAAATAGAAACTTAAAAAAACACTAAAATTCTTAAATATATGTAAATATAAAAACGCAATAAAAACAATGTAATTTTCTAATGACACATTCCCTTTAAGGAATTACAGCATAAACAGAGACATAACTTAAAGGGGTTGTCTCATCTCAAAGTTTCATAGGATGCATGAATGAAATAATGCTGCTTTGCTCTGTCACTTCCCGGTCAAGCTGTCTGCAATTAGCATATGAGCTCAGTGTATTCAGACTTCTCTGTTTATCAGTCTAGATTAAATAAATTACCTTCTTTAAGGTCCAGAGAAGCTGCTGAGCTAATGTAAACAGTAGAGTAATTACTGTCTTTTGTCTGAAAGATCAGATAACACACAAGCTTTCACACTTATGGCCTAGACCTGTGTGATGACTTCACTCTCTGCTATCAGATAGAACAAACAGCAGGGGATAAAGAGTACACAGGTCAGTCACTTGGGAAACCTGAGAGCCCTCAGAAGGTGATAAAATCACTTGTAGCTCCTTAACAAAAAAAAAGGAACAACGCAATATATTTGGAAAATGTCTTCATTTAGTGTTCCCTACATTTTGAAAGCTATTCTTTGTAGCGAGACAACCCCTTTAAAGCTCTTGGGCCCCAATGCAGAATGTGAAATTGGGGCCCCCCCAGTACCTGTTTATTTTTTAATATAATGTTTCCTATGTGGCAGGAAAGCTTTTTGGGCCCCCTCAAGCTGCAGGGCCCATTAGCGACTGCTGCATCTGCACCCCCTATATCTACACCCCTTGGCTGTAAGGGCTGTAAGGAAACAGAGAGCCTAGCTGTTATTTGCTGTGTTTTTACACTGAAACATTGAGTTTGCTTTGCCAGTAACTTTAATTTGGCATGGTTTTCAGTGAATTTTTATTGGTTTTTGACAGATTCAGTTTTTGAACCCGAAAAAAATCGCGTTCCAGGCTGGTGAACGAAAATCGTGTTTTCTACACAGCCGATTTTTTCCAATGGGTTTTTAAAATCTTTCTGGTGTATTTTAAAACATGTCACATATTCCTCAAGATTGCCGTTGGATTCCCGCACATTCAATTTACGGGGCCGACTGCAATTCCGAAAAATCGACCAAGGTTTTTGACGCAAATCTGCGCCGAAAACGCGATCCATATGTGGTCCAGCAATGTTAAAATGCCGTCAGATTTTGGTCGGCTACATGAAGCTCTTAAGTGTGCTTGTAAAAGCCCAGAGTCCTTTTCTTTCCAAGGGCATAATATCCATGGTAGCAAGTACAGCAGTTGTTTAGAACCCCAATAGTTGAGAATAGCCAAACTGTTCTGAAATAGCCAAAGGAAAATTAGCCATATTCACTAGTATTTGGTAACTTGAGATAACTAGTGATAACTATAGAGAATGCTATGGTGTTTAATGCAGTGGGTGCCTTTCCCGGTTTTTATATGGCACCCATGAAAATCATTTTTTTATTGGCAGTATTCTTTATGGTAAAGAAGAAAATTGGGGAAATTTCACCCTTAGAGCAGTCTTTATTTTCATTTTTGACTGGATATGTGTTTTCAGTTATTTTGTACCGTACAGTTATGTGACAATAATATTTTCAATACTGTAATTAGGAGGCACTTCTATGAACACATCTGTGAATGATGGTTTAGCCAGTAACCACAGTTATTCTTGTTCATATTCAACATATAGTCTGTTATTAACAGATAATACAAATGCAATGCAAATATGTTGATGTAAGTATATTCTTCACAATTGGTCTGTTTTACAAACACAACAATTCAGCAATTTCTATGAAAGATTGATAAGAAGAGATATTAGTTGAGTTACATTATTATTACCACTAGCTAATATTATCATTATTTATTTTAGAGCGCCAGGGCGCTGTACATTTGAGGGGGGTTACATACATAACAAAAGCCAAACAAGTACAATGATGACAATAAATGACTAACAACTGGTACAGAGGAAGAGAGGAACCTGTCCACAAAGGCTTACAATCTACAAAGGGGTGGAAAGAGGAGAGTTATGGTAAATGCTGTTTGTAGCATGGGCAGCAGCTGACTGAGCTTGTAGTAACTCAGTAAGGTCCTGATAGGTTGTCACAGATATCTGGAGCCATGCTGACTGCAGTGCATCCCACAGCTGCTGGAGGGTGCATGAGGGAGGATCCATAGAGTGAATACAACCATCAAGGGGCTCCTACAGATGCTCAATTGGGTTCAAGTCTAGGGAGTTATGGGCCAGGGTAGTACTCAGAAATCTTGGTCATGCTACTCCAACCAATGTCAGACATTTCTAGCTGTGTGACAGATTGTATGTTCTAACTGGAAGATCTCATCTGCCCCAGAGAATACAATCAGCATTTATGGGGGTACATAATCTGGATGGATAGATGGATTTATACTCAAATTGGTTGAGCATGCCATCTACATGGATAAGTGGGCCCAGAGACTGCCACAGAAGTATTCCACAGACCATAGTGCTGCTACCACCAGCTTGTGTTTTTCCAACAATGGTTGCAGAAAGTATGTTCTCTAATGTTCCTCACTTGACATGTCAACATTGATCCTTTCAATGAAGCAGAAAATGTTTCTCATCGGAGAAAGCAACGCTCTGCCAATTCAATTCTGATACTACCATAAAAACTGAAACCTTTTGTGACCATCGAATTTTGTAGCAGAAGTGCAGTGACCATCCATCTGCCCTCTTTGCAGTAGAGTTGGTTGAACTGTTGCTTTAGACACACGTTCATTTTGGTGGTGAGATACTCGACTGTAGTGTGTAGGTCCACCCATGTCCCATTGCACCCGCGTTCACCTCTAAAAAAATCCCACATGGAGCTCTGCAAATTCCACATCACTAATTTGCAATGTTGCTATTTTCCCACTCATGATAATTTCACCAAGCATCACTAAAGGGCCCAATGTTCACACGGCTTAAAAGGGCCGTTTTTGTTGGTCCGTAATTACGCCCCGAATTTCGCAAATTAGGGTGAAAACGGCCCATTCTTTTGGGAAATCACAGTTCTCATGAGAATATGGAGCGTCTCCTCTCCCGTCGCGAGGTGCCGGCCCCCCGCTCCCCCCCCGGCCACACGGGGTAACTGCGGGGGTAATTACGGGTTGTGTGAAAATAGCCGAAAAGTTCAATCTGCACGTTTTTAGAAATCTGCCAGAAAAAGCCAAAATTCCCTTTTGCCCTTTTATATCATAAAAGCCAGAGGGTTTTTTGGGGCAGACTGCTATCCACCCAACCAGACAGCCAATATATACCCACCAAGCCAACTCACAACACATAACTTCTTTCATGAGCTATCAACATCAAAAGAAGGAAGTGGTCTTAATAATGTGATCCACTGTATGTATTGTACTGTCATCAACAGACTTTATACTTTTTAATATGACACAAACAGACTGGAAAAAAAATATTACATTAAAAAGTAAATTAGTGCGAAACATTAAGAGGTACCATAATTTGTATAAAATGTCTTCATCTACATTAAGTCATTTGAATTAGAATTGGGGAACTTTGTCTAACGGGAAGAGTCGATCCGGGGAAAAGCTGTGAGGCTGTAATACCAAGTTGGTAATTATTTTGAGTCATTTTATATTGTAAATCCCCCTTCGAATTTACGGGTTTGGGAAATTTAATCGCGCATTAAAATAAATAAAATTTTTTTAAAAAATACCCATGACAGTGTTACCTTTCCCTCTTTTTCCCCCTACGTATGTACCTCCGGAACAATGTACTGCACATACTTCAAAGGAATCTTTTGTTTGACTACAAATAAATCAATCGTGCCATTTTAAAAGTTTGGACATGCTGGGGTACTTGCTAGTGGCCACAAAGCAAAGCCCCCCCATGTAATCTAGGGTTTACACAGACCAATTTAACAAAAAATTTTACGGGACTTTATGTAAAAAATTTTAAAAAAATCCTCATTTTAAATTGCTTTTTCATTAATAAGGAAAGAGACAGAGAGAAAGAAAGAGAGAAAGAACTGTGCATTTGCAGCCAATATAAAAACAATGTTACTGCGCGTCCCATGTAGGGGAAGACAACTTTTTTGTGAGACAGCAAGCAGCCCCATGTAAAACACAACTGTATTGCCAGTCCTATGTAGATAGGACAACTGTTTTGTGAGACAGCAAGAAAGTCCCATGAAAACCAACTATTCTGCGCGGGTCCCATGAAAAAAACAAACTGTACTGCCAGTCCCAGCAAAAAAAAAGTATCGGAGAGGGAATGTGAAGATCCATGTAAAACACTTGAAAAAAATAAGCAATATTTCGTCCCATTTCACTGTTCAGTGCACTCCCATCTAAAACACTTAAATCTGTAGAGCAGTCGGTGGTGTAATAATCAGCAGGCTATAGCACTATGTATCTATCGGGAGCAAGGAAAAAGTTTGCAGATCTGTGAAGAGGGCAGTAGGATTTTTCACTATGTGTGTCAGAGGTGAGGGGCAATTTTCTGCATATTTGTGAGGTGAGAGTGTAATAATCTGCAGGATATATCACTATGTGAGAGAGAGAAAAAGAAAAATCACCACACTAGCCTCAGTCTAGGACAGTGAAACCTCCCCCTTCCCCACTCACACGATAAATCTCACGGGCACATTTTTGGGGGGGTGCCCCAGAGAGTGAAGATACCCCCTGCTAGGAGGGAAAACCCCCTCCATTTCCAACCCTGCTTGGAAACCAGCAAAAAAAGCTTGTCAAAATCTTTAGCAAACCCCCCCCTTTTAAATATTTATTTTTTCTTTTTTTCAAGCTGCCATGTCGATGTATTGTTACAAATGTTGCAATAGATTTTGAGCGTGCATATTATGGTTTGAGTTTTCTTGTTTTTGGGACTACTGGTGTAGCTTATATTGATATTTTAAATGCTGGTGAATCTTCTGGGGGCCGTATAGAAACGCTTTTACTGCCCCTTGAGATCATGAGAATGCTGAGGCTCCTGGGAATGCAATCTTTTTCTCCTGACCATACAGATTATTCACTCTAACATGTATTTGGAGTTGCACAGTTGTGTTCTAATGACACTTACATTTTGGGTGACATGTATAAAAAGGCAGGGGCGTCGTAGGGTTTATTCGGGGCTGGGCCCCGAAAAAAAACACCCGTGCCCGATCTCCCCGGGCCCCGGGCCTCTGGTGGGGCTGGAACCGATGGCCCCCTTTGTAGTGCGTCCGATGGCCACACAAGCCCCGGGCTTTTGCGAGCAGAGACGAGCGCTCCCTGCCCCGGACAGTGTCGGGCCCGCCCCGGGGGACCTGGATCCCCGGTGAGTCAGTCCACACAGCGGGGGCCCGGTCCCACGCGCGAGGGCCCGCGCGGCCCGTGCGCCCCCAGCCGGGGAGCGTCGCATGATGTGATGTCATCGCGCGCTGCCTCTCCTGGGCGCACAGCGCGTCACGGCGTGCGCCCCCGGGAGTGCCGGGGAGCGCGCGGTGAAGAGGGGAGAGGGCTCGCCGGGGGAGTTAAGGGAGTATTAATGTTGTTATTTTTAAAGCGTTTATTGCTCAGTCCCCTATAATGCCTGGCCCTTTGGCCCCTAAGCCCGCCTGTGGCCCCTACCCTGCCTGTGGCCTATAATGCCCGCCTTGCCCCCATAATGGCTGCCTGTGCCCCATAATGGCTGCCCCGGGGGCCCCTAACGCCTGTGGCCCCTATACTGCCGGGCCCCCATATCCTGCCCTTTGGCCCCATATCCCCCGCCTGTGGCCCCCTCCCTGCCCGTGGGGCCCCCCTATCCATGCTGTGCCCCCATAATGGCTGCTGTCCCTATAATGGCTGCCTGTGGCCCCTACCACTGTCGTGGCCCCCCCTACCCTGTTGGGGCCCCCCTATCCCCGCCCGTGCCCCCATAATGGGTGCCTGTGCCCTATAAGCCTGCCCGTGGCCCCCCTTTTTACTGCCTGTGGCCCCCCATATACTGCTCTGGCCCCCATATCCCCGTGTGGCCCCCATATCCCTGCCTGTGGCCCCCCCAAAACCCCGTTTTGGGGGGCCCCCCCCCCCCTATCCTTTCTGTGCCCCCAAAAATGCCTCTGTGGCCCCCATATACTGCCTGTGGCCCCCCTATATGCCTGTGGGGGCCCCCAAACCTGCCCGTGCCCCGTAATGCCGGCCTGTGGCCCCATAACTGCCCGTGGCCCCCCTATCCTGTCTGTGCCCTATTTAATGCTGTGTGGCCCCCTTTTCCCCCGCCTGTGGCCCCCATATCCCTGCCTGGGCCCCCATATCCCTCCTGTGGCCCCTATAATGCTTGCCTGTGCCCCTAAAGCCCGCTTGGCCCCTATAAGCCTGCCTGTGGCCCCCATATGCCGCCTGTGGCCCCCATACGCCTGCCTTGGCCCCCCTTTAAAACCTGCCCGTGGCCCTTTCCCTGCCGTGGGCCCCCCTATGCTCCTGTGCCCCTATATACCGCCTGTGCCCCCCATATACTGCCCGGGCCCCCCTATACTGCCGTGGCCCCCCATATATGCCTCAGGCCCCCAAAACCCGCCAGTGCCCCATAACCCGCCTTCCACCCCTTTTACTGCCTGTGCCACCCGTATACTGCCTGTGCCCCCCTATATATGCCTGTGGCCCCAATACGCTTCGTGCCCTATATACCCTAACTGAAGGGGGTGCTATACCTATAATTTTGGGTTGTGGAAAATTTAGGATTCTAAGATATGGTCCAAAAATCAGGGCAAAAAATTTTGGCCGGGGGCAATCGCATGAAGGGTTTTGAACCCGGAAGGAGAAAAAAAAGGAAAGTGAACACGTGATCAAAAAGCGTTCTGGTGAGTTACTAATGTAAAGCAGTGTAAATTTTATTTCTGCAGATCTACATACAAATAGTATTACCACTATCTGGTCACTGTATGGGGTTTTAAAATGTCCGGGCCTGTGTGCAGTGGAAAAGAACATGTGGGGCGCGGTTTTGGCAGGGTCTGGCAGGATTATTGGCCTTTTAAATGTAAAGTTTTGGGTCTTGGGTTTTTTAGGAGGTTTTAGTAACAATCACTTGTCTGGTAGATTTGCTCCCTGTACGGTTATGTTTTGGTGACTGTTTAGGGGTATTGTATTGAAGTGAGAAGTTCTAAAAAGAAATTTGTCATTGGGGATTTTTTACGTACAGTGACTCGAGGAGATGGCGGGGGTCTGGTGGAATGTGCAGAAAATTTTTGGGCAGGAAACACAAGGTTTTTTCTCTTAAAAAAAAAATCCCCGTTCAAAATGAGGCTTTAAAAATGTCGTGTGAACCCGCCCTACCCCGAAAAAAAAAACAAAGGGCTCGAGCCCGGATTTTTAGGACCCTAGAACGCCCTATGAAAGTTAAATGCTGACAGGGCCCGTTTAAATAGCTTTAAGGCAGGTAGAAAGAACAGAATGTTGAACCCTTTTTTCTGAGGTCATACATACAAACCCGTCATGCCAAAAAAAACAAATTGGTTCAGGGAGAAACCACCTTTAACCTGGTTGGGTGTTTAAAATGTTCGTGCCAGACTTGGTGTCAAAGAATCATAAATGTGTCTACTTCTATGAATGTGGTGCGACACGCCCCCAGAAAACCACCCAATCTTTGGTGCAATAAAAAGGGTCTTTGGCGCATTACAAAGTTTGGAGTGCACCTGTTCATACATTCTTTTTGGCTCAAAGTACACCAGAAAACTGGTGCAGCCCTGTTCATAAATGTCACCCATAGAATCAATTCATATGAATATCAACACAATACAGCACCACAGAGGGAACCCAAATACCCACAACCAAAAAGTAAACAAAAATTATTAAATACGATAAATTTGTAAGTAATACATAGCTGAGTAATAAAAACTGGGATAAGCTTTTGAAATCCCCCTTTTAACAAACGAAA
>JAODAL010084913.1:0-10767 GCA_025379985.1 Phyllomedusa bahiana
GAGTGTCTGAACTGGGGCGGTACGCTGTGTGCCGTACAGGTGAGAGCAAGATGGGTTTCCCCGCGGCGGGTCGGGCCCTCGGGGCGCCCTCTGAACCTTTTCAGCCTGTCAGATTGCTTCTGGGTTGAAGATATTTCTCCCGATCACACCTGGTGATGGCCCCTCTTATAACCTCCAATTCTCTATATGTCCCGATGCAGAGACCAAGTTTTCTGCCAATCTAGCCCCCTAAACAGCACAGCCCTCAGGAGAGAGCATTTTTATGGGGCCATCTAGAGCGGGGCCAGCCACCCCCAAAAAGGTTTATTTTTTTAATTGTACACACCCTTTTTTCTTTTTGGTCTATTTTTATTGAGGTGTTTCACTAGTGGTTTTCACACCTCAAATCTATATTGTATTTTTTGTTAAAATGCAGGCAAAGACCAAAAAACAGCACCAATGCAATAGATAATTAAAATAATGTAATCTTAATTAATAAATCATAAAAAAAAAAATCAAATTGTGAACATGATGCTAAAAAATCTTCACCCACATGTGTGAAGCATGTTATAAACCCCAGAGATTACTAATAATGCATTATTTTAACCCTTAACACTGAGGCCTATTTTTGTCAAATTCATTTTTCCCTCCTCGCTTTCCCAGAGCCATAACTTTTTTTATTTTTTCATTTATATAGACAAATGAGGGCTTTTATTTTTGCGGGATAAGATGTACTTTCTAGTGATGTTTTTAATTAATTCCAAAAATTTTTATTGGAAACCATAAAAAATTGTAAGTGGGGCAAAATGTCAAACAAATCTACTTCCACTAGTTTTGCAAAAGTTTTGTTTTTACATAGTTCAATCGTCGTAAAAAGTTAGTTCTGTTTCTACAGGAAATATAATCTGGGGCAATACCAAACCTGATGGTTTTCGTTATTTTTGGTACTAAAAAAATTTTCAATTCTCTTTTAAATTTGCGCCGCGGCGCCATTTCTCAACCAAAAATTTTTTTGTAAAAACCCTACAGACTGAGTGGGGACTTTTTTTCGTGGGAAAAAGTGTACTTTTTTATTTCTACATTTTGGAACACGCAATTTTTTTTGTTACATTTTTTTCCAAATTTTTTTATGAGGAAATGACCACCAACCAAAATTTTTTGCCTTTTGGTATTTTTTTTCTTCTACGGTTCAGCGAAAGGGATATTATTTTCATTTTAAAATGGATCAACTTTTTCGGATGGGGCGATACCAAATATTTAACTTTTTATTATTTTATTTTTTTATTTGAAAATGGTAAAAGGGGGGTTTTTGAACTTTATTTTTTTTTAACCTGTAAAAACTTTTTTTTACTTTAAAAGGTGTTTTTCTCGCTACAAAGATCATACTCAAATGAGGGGGACCCAAAAAAAAGCATTTTGAATTGGTTTGCTTTACCAACCCCCCCAGCTATAGATCAAATTTTAGCTCAGATCGCTATACTATTCTGAAAGCAGAGGGAAAGGGGAAAAACACCCCCCGTTTTCTGTGAGGCTGCTGAATTTTCCCATTTAAAATGTGGCCCCCCCTGCGGGAAAACCACGTGCGTGTTTGGGCTGCCGCACTCTGTGCTACTCCCCCCCCCTGAGCGTTAGAAACAAGCTGCCTGGAGGGGCTGTGTTCCTGTATAATGAAGTCTCACCAGTGAAAATTCTATTTAAAGGATCTGGAATTACTGATACCCTAACTGCAGTTTTTACTCCCCCCTCAAATAAAACGCCTTAACTCTGTGCCCCCCCCCCCCATGACACCAAAAACAGCCCCTTTTTTAAAAAACCTCCTGCCTTTTTAAAAGAGGGGGTGGGCACCGTTCCTTTCTCACGTTTGTTTCATCAGTTCAGGCTGTGTATAACTGTTTACACCAATGTAGAGGTACTGGTTCCATGGAGCTTGTGCAGCCTGAGAGGGAGATGACAGCTTTGCAGCCAAACATAGCAGGAGGCTGCAAAGCTGACATCCTCTCCCTTCCGTTGCAAAAACACAGAATGAGAGTCACAACTCTTCAGTAGGGAAACACCCCCTGCGGAGACACACCACAGGGAGGACTTTTCCCCTGGATTGAAAAACTGAAAACAAAAGAAAACAGCCAAGTCTAAAAGCTTTTTAAAGATAATAACCCCTATTAAACTTCGAGTCCCCCTAGGGTGCTGATCATTTATACAGCTTAATGCATTTTAATACAATGCATTAGGGTGTACAAAGATGGAGGTCTTTCTACCTCCTGCCTGGGGCTAGAAGTGGAGAAATCAAAAACATGGCAGCGATAAAGCTTTCACAAGGCTTCCAGCTGTCATTTAAAGTGATCTGGGTCCCGTGATTTTGTCGTGTGCGCCCTGATTGAAGTAAGGAACGGTGTACGGTGGCACTTTTTAACCCCTTAGGGTTAACCTTAAGGGGTTAAACAGCACGGGATGGTGCAGGCACCATCTCCCATTGTAACCGCCTAGTGTTAGCTGCAATTAGCAGCTAACACCTGCTGGCTAAGAAGCGGAATCGCGTTGAAATGCCACTACAAAGCCCCTTACCGGCATTGGGATGTACTCATAGGGGTTAAATGCCGATGCAAAATTAATAGTAAAATTCATTGCTAGGACATATAATAAAAATACATGATAGAAAAAATACAATGAATCAAGAAGGTATTCAGAGTAAATGATAACATGATACACCTATCCCCGTGTCTGGATAATCAATAAGGTAACCCAATGGGAACTTGTGGCTCCATAACACTTGGCAAAGCGCAGGCGAAACGTGCACTGGGCCCACAAATTCCCATTGGGTTACCTTATTAGTTATCCAGACTCTGCGCTAGGTATATCATGTTATCATGCATCATTAGTAATCTCTTTGGTTTATAATGTGCTTCACACAATTGGGTGAAGATTTATAGCATCATGTTTACATTTTGATTTTTTTGTATTTTCAATGATTTATTAAAAAATATTACATTATTTTAATTATTTATTGTGTTGGTGCTGCTTTTGGCATTTTCTCAAAAGAAAGGTATAACGATAAGGTGGTGTCACTATGCACTGACCCGTCGATCGCTGGTATATGGTGGATCCTCAGTGACCACCGCGGGCAAGATAGTATAGGTGATGACCCACAGTGACAGCTGACGTGCCAGACAAGGATAGAAGGTGCTGGTACGAGTGACAGCCGTAGACAGGTAGCAGGTCCCAGGTGGGTAACATACTGGTACAACGGCAGATAGTCAGCAAGTATAACAAACTGGTTCAGCAGCAGGAATACAGCAGGTAGCGCTTAGGTAACGCAGGGAGACTGGAACAGCAGTAGCGCAGCAGACAGGGGTTAGGTTCTATGTAGGTACAATAACAAACTGTCCTGGAGCAAGGGCAGGAAGTTCCTTATAAGCAACCAGAGTTCACAGGTTAATTGGCAGATAATTGGGTATTGTCTCTTTAAATAGTCGGACAGTGTCGCGCACATCCTAGGGGACGTTGTGCGTGCATAAGATACCAGATAGTTGGAGGGAACGTCAGAGAATTGTAACTACCGCGGACCCCGATGCCAGCACTGCAGCAAAGAAAGGAGTCGGGACAGGTGAGTATTTAGCAGCCGGGACACAGGCCGCCACGACCCCTGCACAGGGAGTCGCAGCAGAAACATGAAAGGTACTAAGTGACAAGCTTTCACTCTTTAGAACTCTGTAACCTTGTGTACTACAGTTTATAAATCTCCAGTAGTTCTGTCACTGTAACATGAATAGCTAGGAACAGCAGAACTGATATGCCAATCACTGCTATAGATAGGGCCGTCTTAACAGCATTATGGGCCCCTGGTCAGAGCTGTCTACTGGGCCCCCAACCAACATTTATCAATACTATCTAATAATACGAATGTTTCTGTTGCCCATAGCAACCAATCAGATCATAGCGACCAATCAGAGCTTAGCTTTTAATTTTTCAGTGCAGTAAAGGAAATGAAAGCTGAGCTCTGATTGGTTGCTATTATCTCTGATTGGCTGCTATGAGTTATGATTGGTTGCTATGGGCAACAAAAACAGACTATTTGACCATTTTGATAAATAAGGCCCAATTTTTAAACCCCAAAATAAATGCGGCAGCGAAAGGACGCTTTTTTTGCGGGAAAAGTTTTTTTTTTGGGGGGGATATTTTTTGATTTTTCCCTTTAAACTACTGCATAGTTTCTTTTAAAAAGAAAATAAAGCACGAACAGAAAAAACCCCTTTTCTGCATTTTTTTTTTAAAAAAGATTTTTTTATACCTTTTTACTTTTTTCCACTAAAAACCCCCCTTACATAATTTTTAAAAAACGTCCAATAACAAAATATTTAAAAAAAGGAAAAACCAAAAAACACAATTTTTAACAAAAAAAACATTTTTTAAAAATTTTTCCTTTTTTTAACCCATTTCAAAACCCTAAAACTATAAGGCAGGCCCCAGTAACCCTCTGATCCCGCCAAAACCCCCTTTGATTGCGGGCCACGGGTCAACGGGACCCTGGTGACCCAATGGGCCCGAGGATACTACGTCAGCCCTGGGGACCTAGAGTACTCCGGCTGTCTGTAACCTGCCGCGGGGGGCGGGGGGTTACTCCAAAAACAGCCTATTTTTTTTTGATACTAGTGTAAAAAAATAAAAATTTGGGAAGAAAGGGGTTTCTAAAACTTATGAAGTTTAAAAAAAAAAAAAAAAATTTAAAAAAATTATCCCTTTTTTAAAAAAAAAACAAAACTTAAAAAAAAAAAAATTTTTTTTTTAAAAATACCCCCCAAACACCCCCCCCCCCAAAAAAAATTCCCCCCCAAACCCCTAAAACAATTTAAAAAAACCTTTTTTTGGGGAAAAAAAAAAAAAAAAAAATAAAAAAAACCCTTTTCCCCCAAATTTTTTTTAAAAAACAAAAAAAACACCCCCCCCTAAAAATTTTTTCCCCCCCCAAAAAACCCAACCTTCCCAAATCCCCCCCAATAAAAAAAAAAAAGTTTTCCTGGGGAAAACCCCCGGGGGCAAAAAAAAAATTTTTTTCAAAGGGCCCTTTTAGGCAGCCCAAGGGGGTTAAAAGGGTTAAAAAGTCCCTTTTTTTTAACAAAAAAAGTTTTTTTTTAAAATTTGGGGAAAAAGGGTTTTTTGCAGATTTTTTCTTTTTTAAAAATTTTTTCATTTTAATTTTTTTTTAAATCCCAAAATGGATTTAGGGAAATTTTTGGGGGGTCCCATGGGCACAGGATGGCAAACCACAAAGCTGCATCATATAAACTTTTTGTAAAACAGCCACCCTGTCCCCCAGGACATGGGAGCAAATCTAATAACCCCAACGACTGCCCGTTGGGGCCTGGGGGCACAGGGGGAGTGACCACATTAAGTTGGTTTTTTATGAAACAGCTGTGTTTTAGGGCCCTCCTGACCCCTTCCAAATGCCCCCCTTTGAAACCCCGTACCATTCCTTTTTTCTCTGTGGGTGGGGCCGGCCCCCATTTCCCCGAGGGGTCCCGCTGCCCTTTTTAGTCAGTGACTGTGGCCAAAAGCCCAGGGGACCGGAAAACAGCCGGGGGGTGGGGTGGGGGGGGAGATGTCCCTTTAGGGGGAGGGAGGGGGGAGTGTCAAGAAGATTTAGTTTAAAAACCCCTCCCCGGGGGGGGAGGGAACCCGGGCCCCGGGGAGGGGAACCCTGGGGGCCCGACCCCCCCCCGCTCCCCCCCTTTAACCTCCTTATTACTGCCCCAGGCCCGGGCAAAGGGAAATTTAAAGCAAAGACACAGCAGCCCCCCTAAAAAGTTTTTTTAAGGGTAGAAAGCCAAACCTTGTTTTACACCTATCCGGGGAGGCCCCCCTTTATTTCAGGGGGCCCCCCCCAGGGCCCACCTACCCAATGGGGGAGACCGGGGCCCGGGGTTTTTAGACCCAACCCCCAAAACCTGACCCGGAAGGTGAGTCAAAAACCTGGTTGGTGGGTCCGTAAAACTGCAAGGGGGGAAAAAACCCCCCTTTTAACCAAAATTTTCCCCAGAGAAATCCCCCCTATTTAAACAGGGGAAAAAAACCAAAATGTTGCAATTCCCACCGGGGGGTCCCTTTTTTAAGGGAAAACCCCCAAAAAACACAAAGGGGCCCCCCAATTTTTGGTAAAAACCCCCCCCCAAAGGTTAACCCCCCCCCCCCCAAAAAAACCAAAACCCCCCCAAACCCCAAAAACCCCGTTAAGCCAAAAAGAAAACCCCCCCCCCCCCAAGAGACAAAACCACCAAAAGAAACCCCCCCCCATGCCCCCCCCCCCATAAAAAAAAAACAAACCCTTTTTAACCAAAACCCCAACCCCACAAATTCCCGATGCCCCCCAGCCCCAAAAACAAAAACTTTTTAAATCCTTCCCCCAAAACCCCCCGGGGTTTACCCCCCCAAAACCCCCCACCAAAAAACCCCTGGGTTGAGCATGGAAGGAAACAGGATTGGGGTACCTTTTAAAAAACCAAAATTTAAAAATAAAAAAGACCCCAATTAAAAAAATCCTGGTCAGCTGTAAAACCTTTTTGGGACAGGTCTGTGGAAAAATTTTAAAAAAGTCCCTGGGGTTTTGCAGAAAATGTTTAACCCCCCTGCAGCACTCAAAGCTTTGGGGGGGGAAACATGGCCCCAAACCCCCGGGGGGAAGAAAGGATTTTTAAAAAAAAACCCCCGAAAATTAAACAAAAAGGGTCTCTCCCAGGGAGCTTTTTTTCCCCTCCCCTTTAAATCCCCTTCACTTTTAAACCACCTTCAGGGTATTTTATGTCTTCCAAATTTCAGTTGGGCCCGCTTTAAACCCCCTTTTCTTCGCATGGGGTGGAAAAAGGAAAAAAAGTTAAAACTAAGGGGGGGACTGGGTTTACGAACATCCCCCCTACCCTTTGGGCAAAAGATTTGGGTGCAAAAATGTAAATTGGGAGTTTTAAAAGGGGAAAAATGACCCCCCCCGCCTTGGGCCTGTACATCCCGAAAATTTTAAGAAAATTAGGCCTAAATGAAAAATTTTTTAACCCCCCTTAACCCTTTTTTCCCCCCCCGCCCCCCCTTAAAAACCCACCAACCCTCCCCGGGGGCCCTTTCCCCAAACCCCACGGAAATGCCCCCGGCCCCCAAAGGAGAAGAGCCAACCCCCTCAAATTTTGCCCCCGGGAACCCCCCCAACCCCCAAACAAACCCAAAGGCAGACCACCCCTTCCCCGGGAGGGAGGGGGGAGAGGCAAAAAGAGGGGCGGTTTATTTGAGTGATAAACCAAACCCTTACCAAGTGACAGTCCCAAGTCAAGGGTACTATTTTGGGGCCCATTATTATCGACAAAGGGTTTAAAAAACGGGGAACGGGTTTTTTATGTTGAAACGGATATTTTTGGGTCACCCCAATAATTTTTTGGTTTTAAAAAAATTTTCAATCTCTTAATTAAACCCCCCGCCATTTTTTTGGGGCTTTTTTCCCGTCCCTTTTGGGGGGCCACAAATCAGCTTAGAGAATAGAGCCCAAAGGGGGAGCTGGGGGGTGCGAAAGTCATGACTGGGGTGTGTATGGTTGCGATTTTTGCGGAAAAAATCCCTGCCCGTTTAAAAAATAAAAAGCCCTTTCCCCGTTCAAGATTTAGTGTGTGCCCGTATCCCCAAAAGGGGTTTTGGGCCCCTGGGGCTCTGCCCCCCCCGGCAAACAAACCCCAGCCCAAAAATTTTTCTAATTTTTGTTCACAGAGACAGCTATAAATTTTTTGCTGGAACCTTGAACTTATGTAGAAACAAGTTTTGGAAAGGTTTTTAAGAGAATTTTAAAAAGGCATTCCCAAAACCCTTTAAAAGGCCCCCCCGGGGGCGGGGGGGAGGCGGGGGGGGGGAAGGGGGGGACCCGCGGGGGGGAACACAAAACAAAACTTTTTTAAAAAAGGGTACGGAAATAAAGGCCCCCCCGACTTTTGTTAGACAAGCCCCGCAAAAACTTTTTTAAAACATTTTCCCAAAAATTAATTGGGGTTCCACCCAAAAATATTAGATAAAACCTAAAACCGCGGTCATTTTTTTAAGTTGCCCCAAAAAAATTTAAACCCAAAACATTTAAAAAGGGCAAAAAAAAATTTTTCCCAGTCAATTTTTTGGGTAAGGGACCTTTCAAAATTTAAAAAACCGGCCCCCTTTTTTTTGCACCCCCAGGGGAAAGAAGGGCCAAAAAACAAACCGATCGCAAACCCCCCTTTTTCACTTTTTCCTTCCCGGGAAAAAAGGGTAAAGGACCCGCCCAAAAAAAATTTAATCCAGCCGAAATTTTGTAACCCCAAAGGGTATTTTATTGGTTTTCCCAAAAAAATACCCTTTTATTATCCTTAATACATTTTTTAGATACGGGTTTTTTTTTTTTTACTTTGGGGCCCGGGCCCGCTTTGGTTTTATAGAGGCCCCCCTTGCAGTTAAAATTTTAATCCCGGGAAATTTTTTAGTCCCCCCACAGGGTAAGATAGGTCCAAAAATAAACCCTTTTAAAATTAAACCGTATACATTTCAATTTGGTTTTTTTTTTTTTTTTCCTTTTTTGGGGCAGTCAAGCTTTGGGGTTTTTTTAAAGGTACCCCTTTCACTTTAAAATTTTAATCCAAACAATTTTTTTATCACCACAGGGAAAAAATAGGGCCCAAAAAATAAACCATTTAAAAAACCCCTATACAAATTTTAGAACGGGTTTTTTTTTTTTTTTTTTTATTTTTGGGGGCAGGCCCCAGCTTTGGGTAAAAGGCCACCTTTTCCAAATTAAATTTGAAAACAGCAATTTTTTAGTCCACCCCCGGTTTTAAAGGAAGGGCCAAATAAAAAACCCTTTTTTAAAAAGAAAACTTTTTAGATAGGGTTTTTTTTTTACTTTTGCGTCATCAAGCTTTTGTTGATTTGAGGTAACCCTTGCCCCTAAAAATTTGAAAACCAGAAAATTTTTTTTGTCACCACAAGGGGAAAAGAAAGGTGCCAAAAATAAACCCTTTTAAAATTTTCCAAAAACCAATTTTGATACGGTTTTTTTTTTTTTTTTTTCACTTTTGGGGGGGCAGGCCAAGTGTTTTTTATAAAAGCCCCCCTTTTCAGTTAAAATTTAATCCCCCCCGCAATTTTGGGAGTCCCCCCCACAGGTATAAATTTATAAAGGGGCCAAAAAAAAACCCTTTTTTTATTCCTAAAAACCTTTCAGATAGGTTTTTTTTTGTTAATTTTTTTAATTTTTTTAAATTTTTTTTAATTTTTTTTAATTTTTTTAAAAAAAATTTTTTAAAATTTTAACAATTTTTTTTTTTATTTTTTTTAATTTTTAATACCTTTTTTTTTTTTTTTTTTTTAATAAAAAATTTTTAAAACTTTTTTTTTTTTAAATTTTTTCTTTTTTTAAATTTTTTTCCTTTTTCAGAAAATGGGGAAAAAACCAAAATTCAAAGGTTTGGTTTTAAACGAGCAAAAGGGGGGTTTTAAAAAAGGAAAAATGGAGGTAGAGAAACCCAAAGGGGAAAAGGGGGGGGCCCTTCCTTCCCAGGGGGCTGGGGGGACAACCCCATCCAGCCCTCGTCGGTTTCCCGGACCCAGGCCCCGCAAACGCTTGGGGCCCGGGGCCCCGTGAATCTCATTTAAAGAACAGGGGTCGTCAAACTGTTTCTAAAAGTGGTTTAAAGCAACCTGGGGATTTCCCGCAGCCCTTTCCCCCTCGTCCTCCCAGTCTGGCCACAAAGTCCCCTCCTCAGCATCATCACAAACCGTCCAAAATGAAAACGAAAAGGGAGCCCAAATGTCAACCCCCGTGTACCCCCACGGGGGATAAAACCATTTTCTGAAGACCTCTTTTGATGACAAATCGGGTTTGGGGCAAAAGGCATTTTAAAAAAAATCAAGAGGCCAAAAGGATGATTTTTTCGCTCCCGACGGGCCCCGTTTCCCCAAAAGGGGCCTCAGAGGAGGAAAAAAGGGAACCGGTTTAATCGGCAAAAAACCCGGGGGGTCAGCAAAAGTCTTGCAGTGCCTCTTGCTTGTAGCCCCAGCTCCGGGATGCAGAATGTCAGGACACGAAGTCACCTGGTTGATGAGAAAGACATTTCGGATCCAACGGGTCTTTTCCCCGCAAATTTTTTCTTGCGGGCCTTCATCACTGGGACAGGAGAAGACGATGGGGGTAGTGTCAATACGGGCCCCCCCCCTCAAAAAGGAAGAGGGCGGCCCCAAGAAGTCCGCATAAGATTCCCCCCGCCACGTCACGGAAAAACCCCCTCCCGCTTATCCCCCCGTCAAAAAGGTCCAGGACCTCTCAACCTGGGGCCCTTTTTTGACAGGGCCCGATTCACCCACTGTCATATCCCCTTTGCCGAAAAGCATAATAGGGCAAGAATCTTTTGTGTTTAACCACCACCCAAAAGCTAGCACATGCAGCGAATGCAGAATTGAAATGGAGGCAACACTTCCAAAAAAACCAACCGCGCTGGGCTTCCAAAACCCCGTCACAAACCCCCCCGTCTCCCCCCCCCCCCTCCGCCACCCCCAAGGTTCCCAGCTGCCCATTCCTCAGAGTCAAACAGGGACAGACTCCCTTCAGCCTCCACCGTCGCCCATACCAAACCCGCAGCACCAGAGACCCATCCTACCCTTCTCCTCCTCCAGTTTGACGACCGCACGCCGTACAGCGGCCATCCAGCAAACCACCTTCTGTCTTCCCCCGGTTGGGGAAGAAAAAACACTTTAAAAAAAAAACCAAAACCCCCCAAACCAAAACCTGAATGTCGGCACCGC
>JAODAL010084914.1:0-10766 GCA_025379985.1 Phyllomedusa bahiana
AGCAATGGGGCCACAACATATCGAGATTCATGCCTGATTCACTTGATTAAAGTCAAACGATCCACATTATCTGTGGAAAGCCGGATGCGTTTGTCTGTAATGACTCCTCCAGCTGTGCTGAAGGTCCGCTCAGATATAACGCTGGCTGCTGGGCAGGACAACACCTCTATGGCGTGACGAGCCAGCTCGGGCCATTCGTCCATTTTGGATACCCAGAAGTCTATTGGGTCCGGAACACATACAAAAAACATCGGTGTTGAGACGCAGATAGTCGTGCACCATGATCTTAAGCTGATCTCTGTGTGTTGGATGTGTGCCCTGCATTGCATGCGTTGGTGAGGTGGTAAACAAAGATTGCCAGAGGTCACCCATTAGGCTCTGCCACCTTGCCTGCTGCTGCCGCTACGCCTACTTGGCACTCTACTGCTGTCACGTCGCTGATGTTGTTCCACCGTGACATTTGGGGAACGTGAAGCAGACGCAACAGATGTCTCCAGTTGATCAATCAGCAAGGTCTCCATTTCCTGCATTTTACTCTCTATTTGGGTGGGTGGAAGGAAAGTGCTGAGTTTTGTTTTGTACCGGGGATCCAGGAGGGTGGCCACCCAGTAACTGTTGTTCATTTTGATGGCCTTAATGCGAGGATCATGTTGGAGGAAATGGAGCATCCAAGCACTCATGTGAGAGATGGAGCCTTGATTTCCCAAGCCTCTGGGTCGAGGTGCACTAGCAAACTGATCTTCCTCATCTTCCTCCTCCGCCTCAAATTCGCGCCAACCTCTTTCCAAGGCAGGGACGTCGGTAACATCGGTGTCTAGGAATACCTCCTCCTCCTCCTCCTTCTCCTCCTCCTCCTCCGCTGCCTCCGGCACAGCTTCAACACAGCCCTGACTTGCCTGAGATGATGCACCCTGAGAGCTGATGGACCCCGAACCACTGCCTAATGAAGACCGATGAAATTGTGAAACTTTCGGGCCTTGTGGATTTGACGGAGAATGGTTTACTCCATTACTCCAGTAATCATTCACCTTATATAAAGAAATCTCTACCACGCTCACAGTTTAGCCGGGTATCCCGTATTGTTGATAAATCTGAGACACGTCAAACTCGCTTACAAGAGATGTCTAATCGTTTCTTACAACGGGGCTATCCACAACGACTTTTACGACAAAATTTGACTAATACTAATGACAATGACCAACCGTCTGACACTTTACCCCAGGCATCCCGGTCAACCACACAACGGGTACCTCTTGTTCTTAAATATCATCCGTTTACCCCCAAAATTCAGCAAATCATACGTCAACACTGGCCTATTCTATCGAATTCTTATCCTCACATTGAAATCTTTCAAAATCCCCCTCTACAATGCTATAAGAGGGACAGAAATTTACGTGATCAATTGGTTAGAGCAGATGTAGGTACACTACGGGCTCAGACTAGACAAATGACTTTTTCATCTCCCAAAAAGGGTACTTTCCCCTGTCTGAGCTGCGCACAGTGCTCGGCTGTGACTAAAGGTTCTTTCTTCACACATCCTCACACAGGTGAACAATACCCCATAAAGGGACAATTTACATGTCTATCCAACTTTGTTATTTATCTTCTGAAATGCCCCTGCGGTTTGGCATATGTGGGTCAAACCACACAGCCGGTTAAAAACCGCATTTCTAAACATAAATCCACTATACGGTGTAAAGAAACCTTACTTCCGGTACCTGCTCACTTCGTAAAATGTAACCATCTCCCTTCACAATTGAGGTTCCAGGTAATAGAACAAATTCCAATTCCCCGACGCGGTGGAAACCGTATCGCTACCCTTTCCAAACGCGAACGTTTCTGGATCCACACGCTGCGTACTCTGGAACCCAATGGGATGAATAGAGAGTATGATATCGTACAATACTAATATGCTATCATTATTAGGCCAGGTAGTCATTTGCACATTGTGTCATTACCCTGTTATTATTTGTATACTAGTAATCTTAATGTTTTTTCCTTCCTCCTGTTTCATAATTTCACGGGGACTTAATATCCATTGTATAATAATTTACAATATGATTGATTATATATTCTAACTTTCTTTATTTCTGTTCCAGATCAAATGATGTGTTACTTATCTAACTTGTCTCCTGTGATATACGCCTATCCTGATATACCAGTATGTCTTACCACCTCTTTATAGTATCTCTTTATAGTATCTCTTATTATTTCCGGCTCTATTTCCTATTCTGTCCCCTTACTCCCCTTTTCCCATTAGTTAGGCTTTCCAACCTTCCTTTATTCTTTTATTTATTCCTCCTATCCCCTGATCTTTATTCCTTTCATCTTCCACATATATCTTCTTTCCTCTCTTCTACCCCTCTGACTGAGCAGCTGCGATCCTTCTACATAGGTTACATAGACGTTACTCTGCCTGCGTGACTTCTCCTGTCACGGGCGCGTCTCTTTGCGCGTCTGCGCATGCGCGGACCTTCTGCGCATGCGCAATGACTATATCCGGACGCTCGCACAGCGAGCAGTTGCCGGCAATTCCCCTGACACTACGGACGTCTCGTCCATACGCTCCTACTGCCATAGGTACCTCTTTATGCTGCTCTTTTTCACACTGTCTCCTGTCAGATTGTTTCCATCATTACTAATTCTATTCTTCCACTTTTTCTAGCCAGTATTCCATTACCGTGGATTAATTAGCTTTTGTGGAGGCTTTCTCCCACATCTAGGTATGTCATGCTCATTGACTCCTCTCAGACTTACATAGATCTATAGTCTACCCATTTTAACTATATACTTTTTTTCTTCCTAATAGTCTACATTGGACTTGATATATTTTCTCTATATACTATAAGATTCTTCATTTTTTGCCTGGTAAGAGAATATTTTATTCATATTCTATTATGAGCTGTTCTAATTTTTATCTCTGCACCCTATTGTTTACTTCTGCACCCTATTTCCTTTCATTTATACTTATCTTTTAGATATGGTTTTATCCATCTATTGTCTTTCTTCTGTTTTTTCTCCTTTATTTTTTCACTTCTTGATTTTTTCATTTCTCCCTGTTATTTAATATACTGATCATTATATGTTTTTTCAACGCAGATGTTTCTTGATAAAGGCAATTCGCCGAAACGTCGTCCACATTGACATCTATGTTCTCTCTACTCTTATTTGCCAATTGTATATATGAGCACTTGTTTAGTATGTTCACATGACTTTCTAATGCGTGTATCTGCGCAGTGTGAATAAAGTCTTTCTAATTTGCATCAATTTGGTGTGCCGTGGTTTTACAATTTACTATAGACATATTTTTCCACGTACAGCACCCACTTCTCCTGATTAATCCCAGGTGTGCATAACCTTTACCTGTATTATTATTGACGGAGAGAAAGGATCCGTGTCGGCATCTGTGTCCGTCTCCTCCTCCGTCGCTGACCGGACCTGTTGTTTCAGAGTGTCCAATGATTGTTCCAGAACTAAGATCACCACAATGCTCATGCTGACAAGGGCATTGTCCGCACTGACTATTTTGGTGGCTTCTTCAAAACTGGCAAGGATGGTGTAGAGCTCTTTCACCTGCCTCCACTCTCGGTGGCTCAACACCCCCGAGGTCCGCACCGCTGCTTGTCAGGCCATGTGTCACTTCGTACTGCGTAACGGCATTGCGCTGCTGCCACAATCGCTGGAGCATGTGGAGGGTGGAATTCCAGCATGTTGCCACGTCAACAATGAGACGGTTGACGGGGAGGCCGAGCTGACGCTGCAACGCAGCCAGGCGGGACGAAGTAGGTGAGAACGGCAGAAGTGCGAACTTAGACTTCGAGCCTTCCTCAGCAGGCAGTCCAGACCCGGGTAGCTCTTTAGAAATTTCTGGACGACAAGGTTCAAGACATGTGCCAGGCAAGAGATGTGCTCCAGCCTACCGATCTTAAGGGCGGCCAGCAGATTTTGCCCGTTATCGCACACCACCTTGCCTGGCACAAGGTTCTTGGCACCCAGCCAGCGCTCTCGGTCTCGTTGCGGAGAGCTGTCCACAGTTCCTGACTGTGTGTGGACGGTCTCCAAAGACAGATTAATTTCAACATGGCCTGGTTTTTTCTGGGGACGTGATGCCTCAGTGGACCTTGGGGGAAAGAACCCTGCACCACCCCTCGGTTTTGAAGAGCGTGCGCCAACCCTGAAGCCACCGTCACCCCCCAGGGACATCCACCCAGTACCCAGTGACTGTCACAAGATAACGGCCTTGGCCCGGCTTACTAGTCCATTGTCGGGGTCAAGGATTTTTTCCGCCACAGATGCAGACAACGGCTTAAAATTTTTAGATGACACGTGGCCGGGCCAGGGCAGGGATGGCTTTTCTGGCAAAGAAATCCCCGCTCGGCATCTGGTTTTGGGGGGAAAGGGGCCCATGACAAGGGGGAACCCACTGTGTCCACTAGAGGAAAGGAAAAACATTTCCAAGGCCAAAAGCCGGCAATGCCGACATTCAGGTTTTTGGGCTTGGATTTTTGGTTTTTAAAGTGTTTCTTCCCTCCCAAAAACCTGGAAGACAGAAGGCGGGCTGCAACTGGCCGCTGACGGCGTGAAGGGTCGTAAATGGGGGGAAGGGAAAGGGGGGGGGTGGGTCTCTGGTGGTGTGGTTAAACTCGGGCGACGCGGGGAGGCGAAGGGGAGGCTGATCCCTAATCATGACTCTGGGGAAAAAGGGCCGAGGAACCTTGGTGGGGGGGAGGAGGGGGGAGACAGGGGGTGTGACAGTGGTTGGAGGCCCGGCGGGGTTTGGGCCCTTTTTTTTGGCCCAAAGTGTTGCCTCCATTTAAACTCATCATTCGCTGTATGTGACTAGACATGTTGGGGTGGTTAACCCCCCAAAGGTTCTTGCCTCTACTTATCGTTTACGGCAACTGCGGCAAATCATCGCGGGGTAAATCAGGTCTTGGTAAAAGAAGGCCCAGGCTTGAGAGGTCCTGGACCATTTTGACGGGAAACAGGAGGGGGGTTTGCGCTGACCGGGCTGGGGGGAATCAAATCACGGTTTCTGCGACCGCCCTCTCCTTTTTTGAGGCGGAACCCGTACTGACACTACCCCATCGTCTTCCTCCCGTCCAGGAAAAGCGCTCGCAAGCAAATTCTGTGAAAAGACCACATTGGACCGCAATGTCGTCATCATCATCATCAAACAGGTGATTCGTCGCCCTGACTTTCTGCTTCCAGGAGCTGCGGGAAAACAAGAAAGGGGGCTGCAAGGCTTTTGCCACCCCCCCGGGGTTTTTTGCCGATTGACCGGTTCCTTTCCTCCTCTGATGGCATCAGTAACTGGGCGTAGAGCAGAGAAAATCACCTTTTTGGCCTTTTGATCTTTTAACATCCTTCTGCCCCCAACCGCATTTTTGCATCAAAGAGGTCTTCAAAAATGGATTATCCACATGGTGGATACACGAGTGACATTTGGTTGCTTCATTTGGCGGATGCTGGTGATGCTGAGACACATTTGTGGCCGTACTGGGAGGACGAGGAGGTAAGACTGGGTGGATGCAGGTTGATTCACCATGAAGGACAATTTCGCGCTGTTTGTTACTGAGATTTACGGGGCCCCGACCCCGATGACAGGCCTGACGGCCTGCAAAAATGATGATCCGCTGGCATGGTTTTTCGCCAGCGCGGAAGGGCACCTTCCCGACCTTACCTCCATGTCCTACCCCCCCCTCTTTGCTGCTTACCACCTGAATTTCGCTCCATGTTCAGGAATATACAAATTTGAGAAAAATATGGAAGAGTTTTTTAAAAATTCTTATTAAAAAGCAAATCACGCTTTCTCAAAACCCCCAAACAAAACAAAATTGCTGGGTTCAAATATAACTGCAAAGAGATTATCAAGTCAACAAAGTGGCCTCGCCAAAATGAAAAAAAAACATCTAAATGTATTGGATAATAAAAAGGGATTTTTTGGCCCCTTTATTCACCGTGGTAAACCAATTTTCTGGATTCAAATTTTAAAGCAAGGTGGCTCTATCAAAAATCTGGACTGGGGCAAAAGTCAAAAAAACGTATCTGTAATGTATTTGGGTAATAAAAGGGGTTTTTTTTCACCTATCAATTCACCTGTGGAGACTACAAAATTGCTGTATTCAAAAATTTAAAAATGCAAAGTAGATCTATCAAAAAAGCTGGCCTGCGCCAAAGTGAAAAAAACCGTACGAAAGTATTCGATAATAAAAGGTATTTTTTTGGGACCTACAATTCACCTTGGTGACAAATAATTTCAGTATTCACATTTAATGAAGGTGCCTCAATGAACAAAGCTGTAGTGCCCAAAGAAAAAAAAAACGATCTGTAATGTATTCGGATAATAAAAGGTATTTTTTGGGACCTATCAATTCACCTTGGAAAATACACAATTTCTGGATTTAAAAATTTTAAATGAAGGTGGGTCTATCAAAAAATCTGGACTGGGCAAAAATGCAAAAAACACGTTTTCGTAATATTCGGAAAAAAAAAAGGGATTTTTTGGCACCCCAATTCACCTGTGGGACTAAAAAATTGCAGTATTACATTAAGTGCAAGGTGCCTCAATGACAAAAAGTAGTCGCCAAAGTCAAAAAAAACACGTATCTGAAATTTATTGGATATTACAAGGTATTTTTGGCACCTTCAACCTGTGCTGACTTTCTGGGTTCTAATTTAAACAAAAGGGGGTATATCAACAAAGGGGGGGAATAGGCAAAATTAAAAAATTAAAACAATCTAAATGTATACTGATAATAAAAGTGGGTTTTGCCCTAACAAAAGACCTGCATTACTAGAAAAGATGTTATCCTAAAATTTCAGGCTGCCCCAATATCCAGGAAAAATTTCAATAGAAAACTGTTAAAAAATAAAGCTATTCAATGTCTCACTAATCTTTGGGGAACTTTATTTCCCTATTCTTATAGAGCTTGTCTGTGTTCGCCCGCGGGGGCCCCCCCTCCGCTCCCACCCGTGACTTTACAGCAGTAGATGCTCCTTTAAAAATCTCTACCTAACTATCAAAAATCTTCCAATCTCTAATCTAACTAAGTAGTAAGGATCACAGCTAATAGTAGAGGTTTCTCTGTGAAGAAATATAATAATTTCGCTGAGCTGTTTGGACACAAGCAGAGTGCACGTCCTTCTGCTCTGAGACGCTGAGAGACACTGAGGCTGAACAGGAAACGCTGTTCTATGTAAAACGAGGTCATGTGATTTTTCCAGCCAATTGCAACCTTACACATCCCAGTCATGACGTCGCACACACATCTCACCCTGCTCTATTCTGTAATCTGATTTGCTGGCCGCCAAAATTACAGGAAGCGCGAAAAAAGCGCGATCTTTAATAGATGTGCACAGATTTTAACCTAAATTATCGCATGATCTAAAAAATCCGATCACCATAAAAACTGTGCCGATTTCAACTTTGTCGATAATAATCACTCAACACTACTCTTCAGTATAAATAATATATTACCTGTATTCTGAATGTTGATATGATTCTGGCAATTCTAAATATGTAGGGTTTTCATTATGTTATAGTACCATAAAAAAATTCCAAACATTTTCTACTTTTTAAATTTGCGCCACAGTGTCATTTTCTGCGACCAATACTTTTTTTGTACTTCCAAATATGTACTTGAATGAGGGTGAATTTTTTGTAGGCAGAAGGATAGTTTTTATTGGTACCATTTTGGGATAGATGCAACTTTTTTGATTACTTTTATTCCAATTTCTAGGAATTGGACTAAAATTTCTGTAACAATACAGAAAGGTGATCAAAGATGGTGGTTTTACTAGTTCCTGTCTGGGGAAACAAATAGCGGCAATAAAAACCTTCACAAGGTTTCCAGCCTCCATGTTAACCAATCAGCACCTCGTGATCTCGCAGGCACCCTGTGATCTCATTCATTTAAACACTGCGATTCCCGCGCTCTCTAAATGATTAAACAGCAGATTACTCTGTTGCTGTTACTGGTGGGTGTCAGCAACAATTAGCAGCTGACACCTGCAGCCTATGCTTTTCAGTCCTGCTACATAACCCCTCAGTGACATTATGATGTAATGTCATTAAGGGGTTAAAGGTATAAAATGTACCGGCATGTATCAGTGAACACATATAATATTAGTGGTGGAAAGCAGAAATAGTGGAGAGTGAAATAATTAGCAGACATTTAGTTTTGAAGTTTGTATGCTTTTCAGTCGGATATTAACCCCTTAACGACCCTGGACGTATGAGTACGTCTCAGGGCCGCTAAGGGGCTTTGCAGGGGGATCGCTCCGCGACCCCCCTGCACAGCCGCCGGATGTTAGCGGCTGATCGCTAACACCCGACGCTGATCGATCGCTGATCGAGTGTGACCATGGTTCGGAGCGGGGACGGTGGTGCACCTCATGACAGTACCCTAACCTTTTAATTCCCCTCTTCTTCTGGGTCTGCCATTGGTGGAATCTGCGGATGAGGTTGGGGTTATCCTCTGGCTCCCACAACCTCTCTTCAGGCCTGGACCCCTTCCAGTCTATAAGAAAAAATGTTTACCTTTGAGATGTTTTTTCTGTCAGGATTTCTTGAATCTCATAAGCATCACCAGAATCAGCTACAGTAGAGGATGTCACAGTCTTCTGGGAAAAATTATTAAGGACCAAGGGCTGCAGAAGAGAGATGTGGAAGGAGGTTGGGATCCACATAGATGGGGGCAGGTGAAGTTTATAGTATACAGGGTTGATGTGGTGAAAAACCGAGATGGAACCAAGAAAGCAAGGACCAAACTTGAGGCTGGATGTGTTTGGCACCAGGATGGAATACAGGAGGTCTGTGCTTTTTATCCTGTATTTTAGACCAGGAGGATGTTTGGAAAAGATACTGATGGGTATCCTACCAGATCTGGGAAATCTCTGAGGCAGAACACAGGGGAAAAGGATGGCGGGGATTTCACCTATAAGCCACAAAGCACGAATTGATCAGGTTAGACACAATGTGAAGGGAAAGTCCATGCAGACAAGGTGTTGCTGGAAGAAATGGGAAACAAGTTGCAAAGAAAGGTAGACCTGGAAGTGGCATGAAATGAGACAGCTTGGAGAAACGATCCGCACCCACAGAACTATGATTGGAGGAGGAAGGTAAATCTATGACAAGTCCATAGCAATGTAAGTCCAATGTTTCTCAGGTACAGGCAAGGGATGCAATAGTCCAGAGGGCTTGAGACAAATGATTTGTTGTGGGCACAAGTGGAACAAGAAAGAACAAAATCTTAGACAAATTGAACAAGAGTAGGTCACTAGTAGTGCCGTGAGATTAATAATAAGGATTTTTATATTCCCGGGTGGCTGGCTAACCTGGACGAGTGGTCCCATTTAAGAATTATTTTCTTTAAAGCTGGACATATGAAGCTTTTCCCTGCAGAAATCAAGAATTCTGAAGGGATGATGTGCTGAGGCATGAAGTTGAGTCCAGCGATATCCGAGAAACGGGAAAGAGCATCTGTGTTCACATTTTTCTCTGCAGGCTTAACGTGTAGAAGAAAATTAAATTGAGAGAAGAAGAGTGACCATCTAGTTTGCTTGAGATTTAACAGTTGCACAGTCTGAAGGTAGAGGAGATTTGTATGGTCAGAAAAGATATTTACCAGATGACAAGCACCTTCCAGAAGATGGCACTATTCTTCTGGAGCTAATTCAATGGCCAGCGATTCCCAATGGTATAATTTCTTTTCACAGGGGAGAAGGTTTTTTGAGAAAAAAACACAGGTAATTGTCTTGCCTTTAGAAATCTTCAGTGTGAGAGAGACTCCAGCTCCCAAGGAAGAGGCATTCATCTAAAATAAAGGGGTTTTTTTGGGGCCCAACAATTAGAATCGGTGCTGTGGAATACGTGGCTTTAAAATGGGCATAGGCTTCTTCCGCTTCAGGTGGCCAGAGTTTAGGGCTGAAGTCTTTTCTTAGTCTGAGTCACTATGGACTAAGACAGAGTAGAGAAAGGGGGGGAAAAATTGGCGATAAAAAGGGTTTGCAAACTCAAAAAGTGCTGGATTGCCTGAAGTCCAATAGGTCACGGTCTTTGAAGAACAACAGATTATTTAGCAGGATCTATTTGCTTCCCTCTTTTAGAGATGAGTATCCCCCGAACAGAAAACGACTGTTTAAAAAAACCTTTCCCCCCAGTTTTTGTAATTTAAAAGGGGCCCCGTTTAAAACTTTTAAACCAGGTCACATGCCATAATAGTCCCTTTAATCAGAGAAAAGAAATAATTGTCAACTAAGTATATGCAAACGTTTAGAGGGTTGGAATCTTCATTAGCAAAGTCCTGGAAGATGACTAACAATGAAGTAGTGGAGCGATTATTTTCGACAAAGTTGAAAAAACGGCACAGTTTTTATGTTGATCGAAATTTTTAGATCATTTGGGGGATAATTTGGTTAAAAAATCTGTGCACACTATTAAGATCGCCCATTTTCGCCCTTCCCCTTTATTTTTTTTGGGGCCAGCATATCAGCTTACAGAATAGAGCAGGGTGAATGTGTGTTTCGACGTCATGACGGGGATGTGTATGGGTTTCGATTGGCTGGAAAAATCACATACCTCGTTTTACAAGAACAGCGTTTCCGTTCAGCCTCATTCTCCATTCTCAAGCAAAACGTCGCTCTGCTTTTGCCAAACAGCTCACAAAATTTATTCTAATTTTTTTCACAGAAAACCTCTCTTTAGCTGTGATTTTCCCTTTCAATTTAGTTAATTAGAGATTGGAAGATTTTTATATTTTGTT
>JAODAL010084915.1:0-10766 GCA_025379985.1 Phyllomedusa bahiana
AAAATGGTTAGAACCCTTTCTTGAAGGTTACCCACACAGAGCGGCCTCGTTCCATGACAGTTCAGAGGCCAGAGTATGGAATTGTACCGCGTAGTCTCCTACAGACAGGTCCCCCTTGCGTAAGTTTAGGAGAGCTGTCTCAGCGGAGGATGCACGGGCTGGTTCCTCGAAGACGTTGCGGAACTCCCTGAGGAACGACTGTAGATCCGCCGTCACTGGATCGTTTCTGTCCCAGAGGGGTGTAGCCCATGCCAGGGCCTTCCCGGAAAGGAGGCTGACCACGAACGCCACCTTCGCACGTTCAGACAGGAACTGATCAGACATTAGCTCCACATGCATAAAGCATTGGGCGATGAGCCCCCTGCAGAGCTTCGGGTCTCCGTCGATCTTAGATGGGAGCGACAGGCGAAGCTTGGGTCCCCTCAGGACCACAGGAACCGTAGAGGCAGGAACAACCGCTGGAGCTGGCGAAGGCTGCTGCTGCTGGACGGTGACGAGTTGCTGCAACATGGTGGATAGCTGGGTAAGTTGCTGTGCCTGTTGACCGAGTTGCTGTGACTGGCGGGCAACAACGGTCGTCAGATCCGCCAGGCTGGGTAACGGCACCTTGGCGGGATCCATGGCCGGATCCTACTGTAACGGTCTGGAGGTGGATCCACTGGACCACCGCAGGCGATGGCGTAAGCCCACACCAGGGAGTGGAATCTAAGTGGGTCCCGGTATTCACCAGAGCCCGCCGTAAAGCGGGATGGTCTTGCTGTGGCGGGATTCCACCAGGTCCCTACCACTGGCGGGGCTTGCCTGCGGTGGCGGCCAAGGGTACGAGGTACAGAAACGGCAGGCAGGCTCGTAGACGTAGTCAGCAGGACACAATATAGCCCAACTGAGATTTCAAATACTTGAGCAAGTTAAACGACCACGACGAGGTGGCAACCATTTAAAATTGCTTAAAGAACGTGAATCCTTCTGGATTCACAAACTAAACACATTGCATCCTAATGGACTCAATAGAGAATGCGACTTTCTATTTGCATGATTCAGATTTCTATTATTTTTTTTCACTAACTCTACTTTTTCTTTTTTTACAGCAATAATAGAACAGAATGAAACAGGGTGAGATTCTTCATGGAGGTTCCATCGATGTTTTCTCTTCTCTTCTGTCTTTCTCTCCCCTTTCTTCCCCTTGTGCCCCCCCCCTTTTTTTCTCCTCCCCATTTCTTTTCTCTTCTATGTATTATGTCTTTCAACTTTTTTCTTCTCCCTTTTTTTTCCATTCTTTTTTTCTTTGTGTTCTATCTCCCCATTGTTTTATGTTTTTCTCCTTTCCAGTATCCACTGCACTGTAGCAGTTTCATTCATTTCCACTTTACCTTAGTTCCCTTTTCTCTATGCATCATGCATTTCAACCTTTCTTTTTTCTTTTTTCCCCTTTCCAGTACTCACTGCACTTTTAGTAGTTCCATTCATCTCCTTTTTCAACCCCCCCCCCCCCCCCTCTTTCTCCTCTTCTTCCATTTTTTCATATTCCATATCCCCTGGCCCTCTTCTCTATACCACTTGCACCTTCCTTTATATCCCTAGTCCCCGGTTCTCAATTTTTCACACTTGTATACAGTCTACTAATCTCCATTCTTTCTTTACAGTCTCTATTACTCCATCCACACTGCGACGCAGCGCTTCTGCGCATGCGCCACTGCCCTCGCCCACACTAGACCCCTAGTGCCGTCTGCGCACGCGCCATTTCCGGCGCGTCACGCGCCAGCTTCGGCACGTCACTTCCGGTTTCACCACGGACACTCCTGGCGCCAGAATTCCAGCCTAGTACTACTTAAACCCTGTCTACAAGCCTGCAAGTATTCATCTGGCTCTCATTCCACAAGGGCGGCTTGCCCACCCACTCAACTCATCTCTATTTTCTCTTTATGGTAAGGATACCTTCCCCCTTTTTTTCTTTTAGGGCATAACAGGGTTTTGGCTAGTTACTTACCGCTTACATCCTACCAAACATGCATACCTCTATTGGGACTCCTAAGTTTATCATCTCATGGGTTGCTATGTGTATAAATATATACATATTTGTACATACAATTCCTACACAACCTTTCTTCGGACCTGTTGGATAATACCTCTGTCTAGACAAGTCCAAGCTTTGATACTAACAGTTATTTGCCGTCTGATCGCTATATATTTCATCAGATTTTCAGCACGCTATTTAATCCCTACATATGTACCCACACTTGGGCTAGGACTTTGCCACATGTCAAAATCCAACCAGTCTATACTGTATAGATTTATTCCTCTGTTGTAGTGATGCAATGTAATGTAACGTATCCCCGTGTAACATGAGTGTACTCTTTGTATTTCTCCTATGTGATTTTATTGTAATTATATTGTAATTTTATGTCTATCTACAGTGACTATTTGAGAAAGGTCATGTTTTGACCGAAACGTCAACGACACACTAGTCACTTGTCACTTTGCCTATGGTGTTGGAGTCAATGGATTATATGTAAATAAAAACCTCACTTTTTGCAAAATTTACAGGAGTGCGATCAATTCCTTCTGAGACTATCATTTGTTTTTTGATCAGCACCCAAAATTAAGCAAAGTTATCCTTCACCCGGAGTGCCGACCTGAGATTTTATACCCGTAGACGTAGACAGGCAGGAGGTCAGGCCAGGCGGCTCTGGTTCGTGGTCGGTAAACGTAGGCAGATGGTCGGTACACGGTAAGGCAAGACAGGAACGCACTATGAAGCTTTCACCACAGGGAATATACACTAAGGATCCGGCGAGGGCCGGCAGGAAGGGGCCGGACTAAATAGGAGCAGTGCCCGGCAATGAACCAATTACCGGCGCACTGCCCCTTTAAATTCAAACTGCCGGCGCCCGAGCGCCCCTAGGGGTGAAGCTACGCGTCGGGGGACGGAGCCAGCCAGAGCAGGAGCGCGGCCGGGTAAGTGAACGCCGGAGGGGGCTGAGACACGAGCGGACCCCGAACCCGACGTGCGGGACGGGGCTCCGCTGGAAGCAGGAGCACGGGCGCGCCTGCGACCCGGGACAGTGGTCGCAGGGGCGTCCGTGACAGTTCCCAGGGTGGAAAAGTTGATTCTGTGACTCACAAAAATACGTACCAATTAAGTAATAGAAAACACACCAGATGATGTTTGCTGATGGCAAGTGTGTAAATATATTAGTTATTATAGCCTTAAAAGCACATGTACATGTAAAATAACAGATTTTAAAGCTTTTTTATTGGCGTAATTTATTCAAGCAGTGACTTACAACAATGTATTATGTACTGATCGAGGTTAAGTTTCAGTCGAGAATCCTCCATAGACTACACATGCATGGGTTTATGTCTGTCACCTTATTTAGTCATGTCCAACATGCCATGTTAAGAATCAGAATCATTGGCACAAATGAAAAAAAAAGTAGCAAAAAAAATTTAAAAAATCAATGGTAGAAAACTGACAACACTGTTATATGATTTTGAAAAAAATCATCAGTGCCCCAAAGCCTCAATGAGAAAAATTCAGGGTGTAGGTCAATGTCTGAACTTTCACTCAATATGATCGTTCCCTTTCATTTCAACTTTCTATTTTATAGATGTCATTATTTGCTATCATATGACCCATGGAGCAGCATGGTATGTGTTTTTCCTTTTTCCACACATAAAGACAGACGAACTGCCAGCTCTAGCTGACATATCTATCTATACTATATATATCTAGTGGGTACCTGTATCCTTCACAAAATAGCAGGTCTTTTCTTAGAACTTTACATTATGCTATTCTTTCTACAAAAGTGTATATACATTTACAGCTGGATGTCACCAGATTGGGTTTAGCCCTTTTAAGGGTAATTCTGAAGTGTAAATTTACACTCCAAAATGATCTTCAAAATACACCAGATTAGAGGCATATTTAGAATTGTATTTTTTTTTTTTAAAGTATGGAGTGTATTTTAAGGCGTAAATATGCTCCACCATTATTTATATGGGTATTTCCCTCACGTAAACAACTCAAGAATTGATAAAGCACTTAAAATTTCCGTGAGTGAAATTGTCTCAAAATATGTGCCCAAATACACTTGTAAAATATGCGTTGTGTGCATAATTATAGCCATGGCAGTCATATCAACTGTTATGGGGCCCAGGGGTTGAGGAAGCCCACTCTGGTACAAGAACATTGTTCCTTTTTGTAGGAAACAAGTAGTTGGTGGTTTTCTACTATTTAGCACTACTATTTAACTAATATATGTCAGTATTATTTATACCTTTAATTATTGTTAACTGTGTTGCTGTTTAACTTTATTGTCATCAGGTGGTGGGGCCTTTTTCAATGGGACCCTATGAATTCTATTTACACCAGCGCTTCATGCACAACAACAAAGAGATATGACATGAAGACCCTGCAGGTACCGCTGCTGTATCAGTGGGATCATTAGTAGGAGCCTAGCTGATACAAATATCTGGGCTCCTGTCACTGCTCAGTATTGACTGTTGCATTTAAGCAGTTAGACAAACGTCAGCTGCCATTCACTGTAATTTACAGTAATTATGGGGTGCTGATGGGTTGTCATGGCAGGCAGTGGCCTGATGAAGTTCTCCAGGTTTGCCATCTTAGTACACCTAGTACAATACCTGTCCTGCATAATACACTATGATGCAGAAGTATTGTAATATATTATATGTATTATATTAGGTAGTCAACTCCTGTAGTGGGACTAAAAAACAAATTAAATTGTTGAAAATACAATTTGCTTTTTTTTTAAAAAATGTTTTTTTCCTAAAATCACCTTTTCCACTTCACATGTTGCTTTCTTATATTAAATAAACAAAAAACTACAAAGTATTAGCTCTCACAACTCTTTAAGCTCATTGAGCTGGGTGGATACATTGAATCCCAGCAAGCAGGCGTCTATCGGCTTGTGCTGCAATGGGAAAAGAGATCAGGTGCCGTTAATTAATGAGCAAACTGCTCTAGATACTAGGTTCACACCAGCATGCAAAATGCCACAGTATAACACTTGTGGAGATGCTAAATTTGCATCAATTCCGTTGAAAATTGCATATAGATATAGCGATAAAAGGGTACGCCATTTATACAGTACCAATGCTGGGTTTCAAGTTATATAACCCAGCAAAAAAATTGGGCAATCTGCACAAAGCAATTCAGGAAGGTGAACTGACAACAATACTTGTAACCTAAGCTCCCCCAGTATTTTAGGGCAAATAGATAAATTACTGGATAAAAATATCAAATTTGGGTATTAGTTTATACAGTAGCTACAGTACGGCAAAGATCGCAAGGCTCCTCATTTCTTGTGAGTCCTACACTATCAAAAAATACAAAACTACAGAAAAATGGAGGACATTAATTACCAAAAAACTACAAAGACAAACTTACAGTCAAGGTGGTGGATTCAATGATCAGCAGCATGCGTCCTCTGGCTCTTGTGCTTATTGGGAAGAGTTAACAGGTGCGTTATTTAATGAGCAAATTGCTCTAGGAGAGGTACTAGTTCACACCAGGCATGCAAAATAGCAACAGTATAACACATGGGAGACTGCTAAAAATGCAAGTAACGATGAAAATTGGCATATTGATTAAAGAGATACAAAGGGTAAGGGCCATTTAGACATTTACACCCTTGCTGGGTTTCAGCTTATTTCACCCACAAAAATAATGGGCAAGCTGCCCAGCACTTGGAAGGTGCACTGAACAGAATACTTGTACTTAAGGCTTCCCCAGGTATTTTAGGGCTAAAAAGATAAACATACTGGAAAAATATCAAAATATGAGGTATTAGTTGATACAGTAGCTACAGTACGCAAGCTTATATTAAATAAAATAAAATAGTACAAAACATATATATAATTAGTTAACTGTGTCCACAACATAAATTATGTCATTATTGAACTGACTTCGTAAACGACGTACAAAAATTATAATTATGAGATAGATGAGGTTTTTTTAATCCCACCTACAAAAACATAAAAAGCTAACGTTATTTATACCACACAATGAATACCATAAAAAGTAACCCCCCAAAATAACAAAATTATTGCAGAATTTATGTTTGTTTTACTCTACTCTCCAAACAATAAAAAAAATTTTCAATACATTATAATGTATGTACTGTATCTGAAAAGGCTGCGATTTATAAAACACAACTCATCCTATAGAAATTCAGGCCCTCGCATTGCTAAGCTGACAGAAAAAGAATAAAAAGTTGCAGCTCTTGGAATGCAGTAATTAAATAATAGCAATGTTCTGTGTCTTAAAGAACCACAATATAAGTGTTCACAAATTCGTATTTCGGCGAGTTACCTGTACGCGGTACACAATCTACGGCGCGAATAATTGAAATGTATTTTATCTCCCGTGCGTACAATACGATGTATTGTACGTGCAGGGGGGAGGACGAGGCATAATCCATGTTCTCTATATGAGACGATTGGATTACACTGTAATTGTGGGGCACCCGCAATTACGTGGCAAAATAAGCCGTGTGAACATACCCTAAGGGTTGATAGTAACACCTTGTAGTTTATAAATATCCTGGAGTGAAATAAGAGAAACAGCACAGTGTTACGTAGAAGTAAAGATTATTTTATTGAGGGATATAAGTTTATGAAAACAGACATTTCAGAAGATCTAACAGGTCCTCCTTAATGGAAGCAGCTGATCCAAAATCACAGCTGAATGGGCAAGCTGCTGTTCATAATAAATTCTAGCTGTCCAGACATTGTAACATTTTAAACTTTGATCTATATTGATTTCATCTTTCATCTCTATTCTGTTCTGCGTAGTTTGTAATCTTTTTCAAAGAACTCTGACATGGTAAACCGATAAGTGTGATATGAAAGGCCTGCACTTCTCAAATATTGATTTAGTTATACTGATGGGGGTGGCTTAGGTAATTTCCACTAAAATTATGCTATATTGCTATGGGAGCAAAGCTGTGTATGTGCAAGTTATACACATATGACTTGTTATCTGGATTCTATGCTTACATATGTTGAAATTATGACATATAAGGACTTTCACAACGATGAAGAGAAAGTACAAAGGTGAATGGAGAAAAGGGCTGCAGAAAGTTGGCCAATAACAATTGTATAATGCTAGCAAAAGAAGCATTTCATCAGATGAAGTAAAATGGCAGGAGGAGAAAGAGGAATGAAAAAACTACAATCTATACACCCAAAAACACTCTGATAGAAAAATGTCACTCCTCTAGAACTAGTTACACTACTTCACTACTTGTAACTCCTTCACACAGCAGGGAATTTTGTTTAAATCACGTTCATTTCTTTATAATCATGTGGATTCTTGATTTGTTTTGCAGGAAAAGATTTAGCTTTTAATGGTTTGTTTAATGCACCATATAAAGTACTGGGCCACCAAAAGACCACAATTGCACCATTTTTTTCTTTGTTGGGTTTTTGTGCAGAAAAAGGTTGTTTTTTTTATTTTTCGGTGGGTAAATTCTGATAAAAGGGGCTCTTTCTTTGCGGGGAAAAGGGTTTTTTTTTTGGAATACCCAATATTTTGGGAGGCGAAGTAACCCAAAAAGCAATAAAACATTTGGCGGTGGGTATTCTTTTACTACGGCATTTACTATGCAAGATAAAATATTTTAGTAGATTGGACTTTTATGGATGCAGTGTACATCTATCTAACTACCTATCATCTGTAATCTAATTATCTATCTAAATAGTGATTTTTTCGGATAAACCACGTTGAAGGACATGCAGAAAAATGACCCCCTGGTTCTGTGTGCATTTGTACTGTGGGCAGGTATAACCACACATTTTATACAGTTTGGGAAAAATTTAATTAAATTAAAAATGCAAATTTTTCAGATACTCTGATTTTTCTCTTCAATGGTATATTGTACATTGTTATTTCATCATATAAACTCTGGAAACATGTCTCTGAAATTCAAAGCAAAATAATTTGTATTTATATGCAGTAAATGAGAAATCTTCAAAATAATAAAAAAGAAGCAGTGCTGTCAGACCTCAAGTAATGCAAAGAAAACAAGTTCATATTTTTTTTAGAAGCAATAAAACTAATGTTTTAAGTCAGGAATAGTTCAGAAATCAATATTTGGTGGAATAACCATGTTTTTAATCACAGCTTTCATGTGTCTTGGCATGCTTTCACACTGCTTTTGGGTGACTTATGCCACTCCTGGCACAAAAATGCAAGCAGTTCTTATTTGTTTGATGGCTTGTGACTATCCATCTTCCTCCTGATTACATTCCAGAGGTTATCAATGGGTTTCAGGTCTGGAGATTGGGCTGGCCATGACAGGGTCTTGATGTGGTGCTCCTTCATCCATACATTGATTGACCTTGCTGTGTGGCATGGCGCATTGTCCTGCTGGAAAAACCAGTCCTCAGAGTTGGGGAATATTGCCTGAGCAGAAGGAAGCAAGTCTTTTTCCAGGATAACCTTGTATGCGGCTTGATTAACCTGCTCAATTCGAGCCTTGCTGAAGCACCTCCAGATCATCACACATCCTCCCCCAAATTTCACAGTTGGTGCAAGACACTGTGGCTTGTACGCCTTTCTCCGGGGTCTCCGTTCTACCCATTAGAAAAACTTGGTTTTGGGCAAAGCGAAAATTAGACTTATCAGAGAAGATTACCTTACTCAGTCCTCTATGCCCAATCCTATGTTTTTGGCAAACTTCAGCCTTCCTTCCCTTTGCTTCTATTGATGAAAGGCTTTTTTCTAGCTTTACATGACTTGAGCCCTGCCTCTAGTAACCTGTTATGAACTGTTCTTGCCATGCACTTCACCCCAGCTGCCATTTGCCATTCCTTTTGTAGGTCACTTGATGTCATCCTGCGGTTGCTGAGTGACATTCGAATATGATGACGGTCATCCCCGTCATTGGAGAGTCGCTTTCGCCCTCTTCTGGTCTGTGGCTTTGTTGTCCCCAATTTTTGCTTGACCTTGTTGTAATGGACTGCAATATTTGAAATTTTAAGGATGGAGGCAACATGACACTCACTGTATCTCACTACTAGTAAAGCCAGAATTGAGCCCTTCTTTTCCTCATAAAGTTTTTTTTTTAAACTCCTTTGGTGGTAAAAGTAATTTTTTCTTTCAAATTCCTTTTTGGGTTTTTCCCTGAATTTTTTTTGCCATAGTTTGTCCTTTGAAGAGGATCGTAAAGACACAGCTGTGTTTTTTATTTCCCTTCATTAAAAAAGATTTGGTTAGGTTCACTAGTGTTGAGGATTTTATGGGACAAAGTTGAAATGGCCGGTATTTCTTTTGATCGGTTTTTTTTGATCAGAAATTTTAGGTTAAAATTGTGATTTATTAATATCGCGCCTTTTTTCGGCGTTTCCCTTCTTTTTGGGGCCGAAAATCGCTTACAGATAGGCATTTGGAGTGTGTGCGACGTCGATGGGATGTGTAGGTTGCGTTTGGTGGAAAATCCATGACCTGTTTTCTAAAACACCCCTTCCTGTTCATGATCGTGTGTGTCGTATTTCAAAGCAGTGGAGTGCGCTTCCCTTTGGGAAAAACAGCTAGGAAATTATTCTATTTTTTACAGAAAAGTCACTTTTAGCTGTGATCCTTAGAATTTCAGTTAGATAAAAGGATTTGCAGATTTTGGTAGTTAGGGGGTTTTTTAAAGGGGCTTCTATGTAAAGTCACGGGAGGGGGGGGGGAGGGGGGGAGGACCGGGGCGAACCAGACAGCTCTTTAAAGAATATGGTATTTATTGGACATTGCATTGCAATGCTTTTTATTAAAGTTTACGTTGAAAAATTACTTGGATTTGGGCAGCCCGAATTTTTCAGGATAAGATCTTTTCTATATCGCAGGGCTATTTGTTAGGTGCAAAACTCCCCCTTTGATTACGTATACATTTTTGATGGTGTTCTTTTTTAATTTTGCCCCGTTATCTTTTTGATGAGGTCCTTGAGTTAAATTTGAAACCCGCAATTGTGTGTCACACAGGTAATTTTTAGGGGCCAAAAAATCCCCTTTTTTATCGATACATTTAGTAGTGTTTTTTTCACTTTTGCCCCGTCCAGATTGTTATAGAGGTAAATTGCAGTTAATTTGAATCCAGCAATTGTGTGTACCAAGGTGAATTGATGGTGCAAAAAATCCTTTTTTTCCGTTACATTTCAGATATGGTTTTTTTTCACTTTTGCCTGTCCCGATTTTTTGATGATGTACCTTTCAGTTAAAAATTTTAAACCCGCAATTGTGTAGTCAACAGGTGAATTGTAGGTGCTAAAAATACCTTTTATTTCCGTATACATTTTAGATCGTGTTTTTTCACTTTTGCCCCGTCCCCGATTTTTTGATAAAGGGATTGCAGTTAAAATTTTAATCCAGCAAATTTTGTAGTACACAGGTGAATTGAAAGGGGCCAAAAAAAATTTTTTTTCGTATACATTTCAGATACGTGTTTTTTGCACTTTTGCCCAGTCCAGATTTTTTGATAGAGGTCTCTTGCAGTTAAATCTGAAAACAGCAATTGTGTGTCACCCAGGTGAAATTTATAGGTGCTAAAAAAAATTTTATTATCCGTTAATTTCAGATACGTGTTTTTTTTCACTTTAGCCCCCGTCCAGTTTGTTGATAGAGGGCCTTTCGTTAAAATTTTAATCCAGCAATTGTGTAGTCACCCAGGGAATTTTAGGTGCCAAAAAAAACCTTTTTTACCGTATACATTTAGTACGTGTTTTTTGCATTTAGCCAGTCCCGATTTTTTTAAACCCCA